>JAWRVZ010000087.1:132500-257500 GCA_037043235.1 Rhodeus uyekii
AGGTTTTACTGTCCTATCCCAGGAGGTCAGCAGGAGCGATACAGAGAAAAAAACACATCAATAAAACACAAATATTATGTTGTGATACAAAAGCAGGAAAACAATGAAAGAAAAAGGGTTTGTATTTTAGCGCTGGGATCAAATGCCTTCAGCTATGTCACACAAACACATACAAGCTGCCAATTTGTAACCTGTAGCCCTTACCAGCACCATTCTTGCACCGACAGACATGCAATCCCACTTCAAAAAGCTTCTATTGTTCACAAATTTTAAATCAAACTGAGCTCGTCTGTTTTACCATCCTGCGTATGAAATCTGCAGTTCTGCAGTGACCATTAGATCAAATGTAATATCTCAGTGGGGAAATGGGTGTGAATATAGGGGAATAATCCAGTTATGGAAATGCTCAAGCTCCATGAAAAAAAAGAAACGAAAAAAGGCTAGAAGATCTAGGCAGTGTGGGTGGTGGGTTCTGTAATTTCATTTTTAAATGAATGACTGTGCTTAGTCTTTCCACATGGCTCATCAGCCTCTGAACCTCAGATGCGTTTTGGAAGCATATGCCCCATAAGTGGAGAGATGAGCCAGTCAGAGAGAGGAGGGAAGGGGTGGTGTGGCGTGTGGTTCTTCACTGAATTTGGCCAGGCCAAGAAATGGAGCATAATTACACTCCCCAATGAGGCGATTGATATTTGGCTTTGGAACATTAAAGGTGCCATTGCCAGGCACTGATGGCCCAACAATTAGTGGCAATTTTTTGATTTCACAAAAGTAAACAAGAGTAAATTGACATTGCTATGCTAGATTTATATTCCAATTATACAAATATATGTGGTTTCAATGTAACTCTGTATGATTAAAGTATTTTCAATGCAGATCAGCCAATTACGGCAGAGTTATTTTTCTAAATTATTATTATTGGGAAAATCTGTGTTGTGGTTGATATTATGGATACAGTTTTTATCCATTTCTTATCCATTTCCTAAGGTGTCAGGGTTGTCGGAAAAGGGAAAGGCGAGGACTCAATGCAGGTGGATGGGCTTTTTATTGAACAATAAAAGAAAATTCAAACAAAAACTACCCGTGGGCAGGAAAAAAACAAGACCGACTAACTAAAGAACTAGACAGGACTTATCTAGGACAGGATCAGGAACAGGCAACATGATGACAAGAAAGACAACAACACGACACAGGGCTGCAAAAACAAAGGGATAAAATAGCCACAGGAGGAAGGGTAATTGATGGGAAAACAGCTGGGACAAATCAAACTAATGACAAGGAAACAACGAGTGAGGGAGTAACAGTGACAAGACATGAACATGCAGCCAATCCGGACGCACATCGCCTCGTGTTCACATGAACACAAAGACTGCATGCCGCTGGTGAAAAACAAACTGCGCATATCACGAAAACACAACATTAAACCATGTGGCCGAAGTAAACACGAGCCGCATGCTTATGACACTGCACAGAGACAGGAGAGGATGCGGTTCAAGCAAAGCCCAAAACCATTGTCCTTACACTCACAAAACGTAGAGCGCGCGAGATTGAGGAACCACTGGTAGAGCACACTCACGACAAGGACGAACACACAAGTCATGAATGCCTGAAAGTGAACCATACCAAAGTATCGGGACTGGACATCATAACCCGCACACAAGACACTTCACAAACAAGAGTGAGTGCGACTCGAACACTCGAGGCCTCGCACACACGCACACAAAACTCGAGACATTACGGTAGTGTCAGAGCTCTGCCACAACGCCAAGAGATTGACTAGACAGAATGGGGCAGAACCCTGATATAAGGATATTTAAAAATGAATAAAACAATTCTTATTGAAGTTGAAGCATACTGTTTTAAGTTTAGAGTAATGTTTTCCAGCAGATAAGTACAACTTAAACCATAATGATTTGTAATATTTTTCTAAACCTGTAAATTTTTGTCTGATCTTTTCTACCATCTGCTAAGTCAATGACTAATCATGACTAATTGGTCATCAGTGTGATAATAGAAAAGAGAAAACGCAGTGTCACAGAGTGCTCACCTACCAAGGCACATGTTTATCAGATTTGGGATCTATCTATCATAAAACCACAGCCAGTGAGTGACCTTTCTTTGGCAACACCTTAGTGCGAAGTCATCTGTGAGAAGGGCGCAAATTTATGAGCAGGCTCAAGGCTGAGGCCAGGCACAGCTGACTGTGAAGCCTTCACCTTTGGAACGCTACTGCTGCAGGCTTGAAGATGTAGGGCAGTGGCAGAGTCTTTTTTCTTGCTTTCCTGGTTTGCTTTCACCTTCAGGAGCTGATCTATCACATGCATGCAGGCGGCAGTAATGCATGTCATTACTCTGTGTGCAGTTTTATTGGACTTTTGGCTTCTTGGGAAGGTTGATCCCTGGGGCCTTCGGGAGAGGAATACATGCATTTTAAAACCCAGCTTGAAACCAAGCACCACCCTGCACCTACTTGAATGATTAGCAGAAGGGTATTATCAGGTTGGGGAGATAAAAAGGCACATCAAAGAGGTAAGCAAAGTCTCTCTTAAATATTTCAGGTACACTTTACCTCGTGGATTGCCAATATCTCAGTACAGTTGTCATTTTCAGCAAACTTGTTCACTTTTTCCTCTGACAGGGTGCTGATACTAAAAGTTTGCCGTTTCCACCAGTAGTTCTGGGCCTAAAAGATTTGTTAGTCTATGTCCCCTGCTTGTCTTAAGCCTTGTACATCACAGGATTGGGGACAGGGTAGTCCTTTCAAAGTAAGGTTAACTGTCTGACAAAACAGTACTTGCTCCTAAAACATAGCCTACACTGGAAAATCCTGGTAATTTTAAGTGGTTCCGCCAGTCAACCAACAACATTTTGGTGGGAAAAGGTATATAAGTTAGTATCAAATTTTCAGATAAAATGCTTTGGGTCTTTGGAAAGCAAGGTGTAGCAAGTTCCTTGGTGGCTTGTGGATGTTAGCACTATTGAGACCCAAAGCAAGAGTTTGGGGTCAATCGGCATTGCAGCAACAATGCACAGTGGAACAATGAACCCATTTAGCGAAATGCTGAGGCGACTCTAGTGTCTCGTCTCCACTCCATAGCTTTTGCCCCCTCTGTGTTTTTGTCCTCATCAATGCACATTTGATCAAGTTGCGTTTGCCCCTACTAGTCGATTAATCTTTGCCACCTTTCCAAGTCTTCGTCTGCTGCCCACTACTGTCTGGGAATCCCTCTGCGGCAGTGCACTCTGACAGGAACATAAGTCACAGGCTGCATTAAAAACACATTAGACTAGCGGATGGAATTAGGGAGGCCTCTCTCCTTATCTAACGCACACCCCCTGCCCGAAGCACCTCACGTCCCTCCTCCACTACATGTATCACCATCTGCCACTGACAATCGCATGACTTATGTATCCGTTCGATACACTCCCCTGCACTTCGGCCATGCAAACATTATGAATTTATGATAACTCGGGATAATCTGAGCAACGTTCCCACAACCCCCATTTTTCTCGAGCCCACGGTGTGACTTTCACCCAATAGAGAGTGTGAGAAGTTTTGCTTGCAGTAATTTAATTTGCCATGACTCGTAATTCTGCCATGCCCAGATGACTGCACTGAGAGAAATCAGTCAGAGCAGTCCATTAGCGGAGCAAACTGTGGCTCTGTTGATTGATAGTCAGAAATGAGACAGCAATTGCAATATTTTATGATTGAAGAAGGGCCGTGTGTAGGCCAGACAGAAAGATAATGAAGCACTACCCCATTCGTGCCCCTTCCTCGTGCATATTTACATTGCAGCTCTGCAGTAATAATCTTCAATGTTGCTTTTATTTTGAGTCTGGGAGCGGGGGTTTTCTGCACTTCATAAACACCCATTTAAATAAAAAATTATCACTCTAGCTCAGAAGCAGTGCAAATGATGCATAGTCACAATCAGTAGCTTTGAAACATCTAGATTATTTTACGCTTTTTGGGAGCTGAGTCAAAACATTAACCGCATGAATGTTGATGTAAGTCAGTGGGATTTATGCACAATTCTGTTGTGAGTGTCTGCAACAGGAAAGCCAATTAAATCTAAGACAAATTAAACTGGTTAAAGGGCACATAGGTGGGCAGGTCTGTTGCTGTATCATTAGGAATAGTCTTTAACTGCAGTTTTACCTGTCACTAGCTCACAAATCCCTTAAGTATTACTTTCTGGGATATTAATCTCAGAGGCTCTTATTATTTGAGTCATCATCTCAGAAAAATTACAGATAATACTAATTGGGCCCACTGATTTTCTGTCAGCAGGTTTAAGACTTATCAAACCTGATAAAGCCACAGATAAATTGGTTTCTGAGACATCTTAACAGTAAAGCAATATCTAGATCAATGACTAAATTAACTATCTTGTTTCCTTTCTGGGAATCTTCAGCCTTTAAATATGTGTGAATGTACATAACGTCTTGTGGTATGTCTGTGTTTGATTGGTAATCCTACATTAAAAAATTAGGGCTGACACATATTGGCTCAGTAGATATTCATTTTAATTTAGCAATATTTATTAATACATAAAAATGTACTAAAAGAGAGCTAAATAATAATAATAATAATACTATTAACTATGTGTTTCTGAAAGTTTCCTGCCGGGAATAACATTCTACCGGGAATAATGAAGGATTATTAATGCATGAAGCAAAGATTGCAGACAGTTTCTTACATAGACTTCCACACATCATTTTTTTTATTACATTGCTTTATGTGGACAGAGACAAATCCTTCAGAACAGTGAAATCACTCACCGTAGCATTAACTTCTCCGTCTTGCCCACACTCAACTACAGCATCTCACAGGAGACTGAGTCACCAGCTCTCATTCAAAATAAATGATTTCAGGATTTTACATTCCTGCCGATTGCTCTCAGTTCGAAGGCTCCTTAAGACATTAAAAAACATTGTATTGCACAACTGAACTGACATGAAAATTTAACACCTGTAGTACAAATGTCCTGTGCTCTTTCTGTTATATACTGATGATAAGTAAATATCCATTCAGATGTCATATTTATCAAATATTTGTATATATTTTTTGTTCTAAGGAAAACCATAACCATAACCAAACATACTCATCGTGAGGCTGAGTAAATACTATCCCTTTAAGGCTTGCAGGCATTGTGCATGATCAGCTACCTGTCCTGGTACTTGGCATTTAACGTGTCTTGTGCACTTTAGTGTAAGTCACTTTGGTAGGAAGGGATATGCTAAGAATATAAATGTAAATATAATATGCAAGTTGCACAGAATCTCTCCATGTACCGGAGAGCAAAATACTCCAGCCAACCAAAGGTCAGTTTCAGTTGCTCGCCTGTAATGGAAAACTCATCGCCTGGTTTCCATTACAGATTTGCACAAAACGTTCACGATATTCTCAAATTATTGATAAAAAAAAAAAAAAAAAACTATTATGAAATGTCTGCTTTTGCATTAACTGATGTAATGTGCCAACAAGTCTTTCTTGTGACAAGTCATTCCAAAAATCATGTTGGTATGTTTACTCATATCACAGCCTCCGCACAAGCCATTATTATTATTCGAAGGAGAAGTAGGCATTTTATCCAAGCATTACTTAATGGAAGTAAGGAGGTGTTTCTTGGAGGTTTTTCTTGGAGGTTTTTCTCTCTCATATCTACTTCAAGGTCTTAGTAGATTGTAGCAGCTCTTTGTTGTTTAGAATCCAATAATCCCGGAATTCTTTTGTCTTTTAAGAGTTTAATAAAGAACTCTGTCTTGTCTTCTGTCCAAACATACATCGCCATCTTTGAAGAACGATTATGTGACTTGTTGTAATGCCATGCCTCGCCACTCCACCAGAGGGAGCCCACGTTCACGGTCTGCCTGTTACCGCTCCCTCTGCGACCACTTCCTGTTTGGGGACTATTTAAGGGCAAGGATCTTTCATGGACTTGGCGACGTATTGCATGGGCTGCCCCCCACTTCGTGGGCAGTACCGCTTTACTTAGCCATGTTGTCTTGTCCCATTGCTATGTCTAGTCACGTTAATGCTTTACTTGGTTTCTTGCTTTGTCATGTTTTGGTGTTTAGTAGTGATGGCGAAATGAAGCTTTGTGAAGCACCGAGGCTTTCCCCTCAACTGTATCGTAAAAAGGTTCATTACTCGAAGCTTTTCAACACGGCGCACACTAACGACATCTTGTGGTCAAAGTTTGAAGAGCAGCTTGTGCCAGAGGACCAATTCATTTTTTTGGACTGTATCATGTTACATTCACTTTGAGAAATCCATAAAAGCAATAAAAAAGTTTGTTAATTTGATAGGCTACTTGCAACATGTGAACAAATTAGCCTATTAATGAATTTATAAAACAAAATAATAAATGGGACAAATTAATGTGTATAGAAACTATTTTTATGAATCTACTTTGATCAACACATGCAGCCTTATTTCCATACACTTTAGCCTTAGTCGTAAACCTATGAATTCATAGGCAAGGCTCATGTAGGAATATACAATCAAAATACAAGAAAATAATTGTGGAATGGTGAAGTGCTTGTGAACTGGGGAGTTTTTATTTTGTGGGAAATTGAAGAAATCAAAGATTTTTATTAAGGAACAGAACTTGATCAACAGTACGGGGGCTAAGTCTATTTCTTTTTTTATTGTCTATTTCCCCTGCTTTTGAAAATATTCTCTCACATGGGACTGAGGAGGCAGAAGTGAATAAAAATTCCAGGGCAAGATGATGAAGATGTGGAAAGACAAATTATTAGTAAAGTATATAAAAGTATTCGTGTAAATATTTATTCATATTACTATTAGCCTAATTCTTATAATTATTTATTATTTTACAATATAATTCTTGATATTAATAATAACAACAACAACAACGAGCTTACTTTATTTGTTACAACCTGAAAATGCTGTCAGACTTCCGAACGGCCTCT
The DNA here is from genome assembly GCA_037043235.1 of Rhodeus uyekii. NCBI lineage: Eukaryota > Metazoa > Chordata > Actinopteri > Cypriniformes > Acheilognathidae > Rhodeus > Rhodeus uyekii. The sequence continues at coordinate 139,443 of JAWRVZ010000087.1, forward strand.
TTTCTTGGCTGGTTCCATGCTCAAAATTGTTTCGTGTCAGTTCACTACCGTTTTACCGAAGTGCATGACACTCAAAACCTGCGCAAGGGATTCGCGCTACATTTGAACCAGATTACGATGCAGTCATGTGGTTGAGGGAGGAAACGAAGCTTCGGACGTCACCGATCACGTGGTTATGGCCAAACGAATCACGCTCCGATACAGTGCTTCACTGTGAGATGTTTCGTTTTTTGCTTCGAAGCCTCGGTGTCAAACGTCACATCACTAGTGTTTAGTTCCATGTCATGTTGAACAGTCTAGTCTATGGGAATGCCATAACCTTGCTGGTAGCACAGCCCTACTATGCCATAGCTAGTACCGCTAGTGGTATTGCCAGCAACCTGACTGGTAGCATAGCTTACTGGGCCATGTCTCTGTCATGTTGAGCTTATGCCATGCCATGTCTAGCTATGCCTAGTTTAGCCCATGCCATGTTTCACTGTTGCCATGTCTTGTTATCATGCCAAGCCAAGTTTCACCATGCCTTGTTGTTGTTTTGCATCATGCCATGTCTTGTTCTATGTTTCATGTTTTGGACTGATCTTTTGTTATTGACCTCACGCCTGAATATTGGTTTCTGATCTGGATTGTCCCAAAAAATAAACTGCACATGGATTCTAACACGTCTTCAGCCTTCTCATTAAACTTGTGTATGCAAGACATAAAAATGTTTTTCCAACACAGTGGAATCCGGTTATGTCTACGGCCACGGGGGTTGCAAAAAAGCATTGAGATAACCAACAGCCAATATGGCGACTCATTTGATGATCGGCATGCTATAAAAATGTCCATACACTGTATATGTTTGCTAACAACAATGTGTGCACCAACTAACAGCATATGTGCACCAACTAACAGCAGAGATTTACCAGTATCCAATAAAAAACACCTTCGATTCTCGATACAAACCATTAATGATATTCTCCAACATTGCAAACACAATTTCGCTCACAGCGTAAACAGTCACAACCACACATAAAGACATTCGCTCATAACAGTCATTTCGCTCTTACACAGTTCTGAAAAGTATTGTACATACGTAACTATGGTTTCTTTAAATGCTTTGTTGCTTTTTGCCTTTAACGGTCTGCTTGAAAACAAATGCTTCTGAGCTTCTATCAGTAATGTTGTCTTTGTCTATGTCAATGTAATCTGGGAATTCCTGGACAGTGATGCTAACTCCTGCGCCTCCTCTTCTAAGATAGCATCTGCAAGGCTTGATTTTTTGCCATTTCCGCGAGTTCTTCTGTGGCTGCGTGGCGCTGTGAGGGAAGCATCACTGACAGAGCGACCATATGGACTGCGATCCACATGCAACGCAAACTCAGCACATGCGCAGTGAACTAGGTACGATCATTAGTCACGAGATAACCATGTTAAATGGCAAATTTGTCCCTCTTTTGTGCTTAAGACATTAGGATTCGGTGACATAAAAGAATCGACAAAATGCTAAGACAAATATGGAGTTTGGTGGTTCCACTTCAAAAATGTTGACATAAAACATAACTGGAGTTAGTTTCCATTGGAAGTGTTTTCAATTTGTAATGAAAACGCAACCTTTGTGAACACAATGGTAGGAATGTTAATTGCTGTTTCTATACAAAGTTCAGAAATTAACTTAAAAATCGAACCGAACCACTTTGCTTAGGAATTTCAGAACAACCAGGGCAGCATTTCAGATACTGTACGAAATGATTGTTCCACAGTCCAAAAAAGCCATCCCATAAGTTTTTTCTATGCGCATTTTCAAATTTATGAGCATCTTGGCGTTTCCATTCAGCAGTTTTTGTTGCGATATCCCAAAATGCGCATACAAATAGGTGGATAGAGACATTGCTAATGAACAATGGAGGGAAATGTGAATTATACGCAGATCAATCCGGAGTAATTTCCCCAGGGAATATTATGATTTGTGTCAGGCACACCCAAAATCAGATTGAACTGATGTCTGTTGTGTGAGAATCACATTTATGTGTGTTGACTTGCATACTATAGCAGAAGTACTTGTGGTATGTTATTCAATATTACATTTAAGATTAATATATTTTAAATGTAATAAATTACAACATTTACATTTATAGATCAGGGAGATGCTTTTATCCCAAGTGTCTTACATTGCATTCCAGAAACACTTTGACATTGCTTTTCTTTGGGAATCTTGGTGTTGCAAGCGCTATGCTCTACTGTTTGAGCTGCAGGAAAGCAACGTTTGAGGTACAGGACATTAGAAATGTCTTTTTACATTTATACCAAAATAATTCTACATTTACAGGTCTATTCACACAAAGCCATTTTAAATATGCTTATATCCTATAGTATGTTTCAATAGAACTAACGTTAACGTGTATAGTTTATAAGAAATGCTTTCAAATTACATTCCGCAGTACACTTTATCTATATTTCAAAGCCAATAAAAAAGTTAAGAAGTTCAAGTTCATTTTCATCAGCTAATTATTTAATTACATTCAGTTTGCACTTTGTTTTTTACTGTAAGTATATTATTTTCGTAATAAGTACTCTTTTTAAAAGTGTACTACAGTGTACTACTTTTTCACAAAGGAAATACTGTTGGAAAATAGCTATTGAATAGATATTGAAAGGGCTTATTTTGTGATTATGGCCAGATGAGTTATCCTGCTTATTGCATGTCCATTTATTTACTTACTCATTTATTTAGTCATGAAATATTGATTTGAACTGTAATTGTATTGTTATTTGGGAAGGAAAGACTATGGAGTGCTAGAAAAGACAGGGTTGGAGACTGGTTGCCAGGGTGACGGTCAAATGAACATGTTAGCAGGCGTTGTTATATATTTGATCACAAAATGAAGAGCCATACAAAGAATTTATCAATATGTGCGGATGTTTCTTTACCGCCAAAGCCTAAATATAATTTTCTCCCTCATTATCTTAATTTAGTTCATTAATATGGCTTATGTTATGTAGTATATCTACCAGGCAGAAAAGACACTTTGTTTACCTTTCTACAAACTGGACTAAAGCACTTTTATTGTGATCAAGGTAAATTGATGCAAACAATTTCGTCTTTTTTTTTTTGGCAGTTTGTTTTTCTAGTCATTTATTATGGTTGGTAAGTTTTGTTTACCTGCAGATGATGTATTATGCATCATTTCCTGTAATTACTGAAATCAAGGGTTTTCTAAGTCACTCCACTGACTCTTACTGAATCAAACTGAAAGTGTCTAGAATACACTATAATAACATTTGTCAATGTCCGAGACCACAGGGATGTAGAAGAACAAACAAAAACTCAAAATAAACAAAAAGAGTAATTTCCCTGTCCAGATTTTATTGTGGACAGTTCTTGTCTTCTGTGAGACAAGCTTTATTTGATTTGAGGAAACAAGAATAACAGGCCTATGATTCGATCATATACACAAATTCGACCATATTTGTGTTATTTGTTCTAGATTTTGTTACTAACAATTTACAAAAGGTATTTTATGATTCAATCAAACAGCTGAACATCAGAGCTCTTTTCCAAAACCTCACTGCCTATTGGGAACTGCCATCTAAAGCAACCTCTCTGGGATTTACGACATTCGCATACGATTGTAGCATTATGTCTCCTATAGTGGCAGTCTCAAATAACTTTCAATTTTTTGGTCAAGGAGCCCACCATTTTTATATATATATAAAAACTGAGTCACATTTGGCTTTGAAAGCCAGTCTTACTATTTCAGTAGATAATTGCCTATACAGAAACTGCAAGGTTTTTATTCTTAGAAATCAGACCACCAGCTCATATTGAATCAAACAAAAACAATTTAACATAGCTGGAAAGGAAATCTTTTTTTATTTAATCTCCTTAATTAGAAAGTCTAGTACCAGTCCATTCGTGTCAATGGCAGTTGCTCGGCTGGCACTATCTGCCAAGTCATTTTTGATAATTAAGAAATTTTCCACATGTTCTATCTTTGTAATATGAGTAAATATGAATGTTTGAATATATCCACACAAAACATAAGTATTAAAGTAATTATTTTGGACCACTCATTTTACAGAAACAACATTTAAAGATTGGTAAATAGTGGTAATTCTCACCGTGCACTTATGGTTTTGATTACAATACATCATATCTGGAAGGGCAGACTAGCAGGAAAATTTGAAAATAAAAATTCAAAGCAACCGAAGTTCAAATCATATCTGAAAATTAATTGGAACTTGGACCTTTATTTTTTCTTTAGCCATTTAATACAACATTTAAATAATTAATTATAATAGTTATTAGTATATATATATATATATATATATATATATATATATATATATATATATATATATATATATATATATGTATACTGTATGTATATATATATATATATATATATATATATATATATATATATGAAGGAGGCATTGATTCCATTGACTGGCCCTCTTGTTCCCCAGACCTGAATCCAACTTAGAACCTCTGAAACGTTATGTATTGAGCATCCAAATCCACCAAGTAGCTCCACAGACTGTCCAGGAGCTCCTGATGCCCTGATCCAGGTCTGGGAAGAGAACCATCTGCCAACTCATCAGGAGCCCAGATGTTGTCATGAGTGCATACAGGCACATAAGGGCCATGCACATGACTGACTTACAATATGAGTTGCTTTGATTAACTTTATGCAAGTTGAATCAACCTGTAACAGTTTTTTTTTACATCGATTTTTGGTATGATTTTGTATCCTGTCCTCAGAGTGTCAATGATTTTGGTTTACATTGACTAAGATAATTTTGTTCTTATTAAATGATAGAATGTATATAAATAAGGATTTTCAAATGGAATATTTCATTCATTCATTGTTTACATCATCATTACAAAAATAATTTTAGGCCACGTCCACACGGTGCCGGTGCATTCCCTATCCGATCATAAACACAGCGTCGGCGCAAGAAATATCAGCGTTTTGAGCGATTTTTTGAGGGTTTTAAGCTGTAGTTGGGCTGGAATATTCCCTCAAACAGTCCAATCTGGCAACACTGTTGCTGTTACGTGTGACGCAGCCGACACGTGATGTGATGACATCATCGGTTCACAAAAAAATATACAGATTGGCCGTCCACACGAGACCGCAAGGGTGTCGGATTCAGATCTATCCACTTTAGGACCCGGTATCAAAAGAGAGCGGATTCAGTCTCCCAAAACCGCCGTATCCGTATGGACGGAATGCAAAACCGATAAGAAATGTATGCGGATGCAGTGATACGCGTCTCTGTGTGGACGGGCCCTTAAAAGCTTTCCTTCACATTCCCTGTTAGACAATCTAGGCAGTTGCAAAGAAATATAAAATCCATCAAAGCGCACAGGACAAGTTTAAACAAATGGAATAGGGGAATAGCTTTTTTAAATCTGCAGTTTTATTATACATTAAAAAAGAACTGGTAGCCAGCAAAGTTAACAGCTTCTAAACTTTTCAGACATAAAGGTAACACACAATTAAATTTGAACACATCTTGTTCCCATTTTTCTAACATTTCATCCAAGGTTGTCCAATTGTGTGATGTCTGTGACAGGCATGGTAAGGAACTTTCTGAACGCAACAACCAAATTTGGGTAAAATGATTCATAGTTTCTCAGAAGCATAAAGTTACATTTTTCAATTTCACCAATAAAAAATAAATTCAATGTCATAATTTGGGGGCCCCTAGCGTCCTGGGCCCATATGCCTGGGATATACTGTGCCCCTGTGTCCTATCTATAGGAAACTAACTACTTCCAGTCTGCCATTTTCCATTTGTCAGAGAAAGTGAAAAGCCGATATAAGGAAACAATGTGAGCATGTCACTTCAAAAGTAACTGATGCGGAACAGCCTGCGTGGGTAACAACTCCACATGCCATGCAAACAGCATTTAATATTTTAGAAACCAAAAAATGTAAATTATTTGTGAGCATATTCTAAAAAAGATGGTTCTTTACACGCAGGTCTGTTTAGATGCATATCGTTTGAGGATTAGAGCTATTTTTCCCATCCGTTTGTTTTTTTAATCTTTAGCTGTCAAGTGTCAACAAATAATTTTATACCTTATTTTATACCTTTTATACCTAAAATAATTGTATACCTTATTATTGGTTTTCTGAAGCTCAACCATCCAGCTTCACACACTATTAACACATTCTCAACAAATACTTGATTCGCACAGTGGCGGTTAGGTTTAGTGGTTTCATTTATTTTTGTATGAAACTTTTGTATGTGCAGTGGCATTTTATTTTTGTCTTGTTTAATTAGATTGGTATTTTTATAATTAACATGTCTCTTAACTCGTCCGTCATTTTGGACTTTTGAACTGCCTTTCTGCCTTTGTATTTAGGCTGAACAATGTTGAGAGTGCACTTCAAAGTTTATCTGCAACCTTTAGTGCAGCCTATGCCAACTTCTCTCTAGCTTTTGGAACAGTGTACTGGTCCTGCATTTCATTTTTATTTTTTATTTTTTGAATGAATGAATGAAGACCAAACGTAATCAGTCAGCCCAGCCTGCAGCTTTTCTGTGTTCCAGAACAAGAACACAAGTTGCCTTGAGGTAGCCATCTATAGAGTTGGTTCTTTTGATGAGGAAAGAAGGAATCAGCGATTTCCATCTTGCTGGGAAAAAAGAGCTAAATCTACAACCAAACTTTTGTGCAAAGCATAATATTTCAGTTCTTTTAACATAATATTCACAGCTTAAGATGTTATTTTATGTGCCCATATGGGTCTAAATGCATTATGCAGTATGGCGTCCTACAGAGGGTGAAGGCGGCATGAATAACATGAATGCGAGTTTCTCCCTCACAGTTTTTGCCCATTAGGATTCTAGAGGTATTTTGAAGTCTATCAGTAATGTGAAACAATGCATCCGTAATCAAGGACATTCGACTTGAATGGACGCCGTTCAAAAGAGCTCTCCCGCATTGTATCGTAGTGATTAGGAGGCGCCACAGCCAAATTCAATTTGAGTTTCTTTTCCAAAGTATGTGACACTTCTCCAAGAGATAAAAATGACGGGGCGGTGTGGCGCTTTGTGCATTCCCTGGATTCGCTAATTGCAGCAACCGTCTCTGCCTGGAGACAGCTGAGCAATTAAAAGTTTATCGCTGAGTAATCGTTTCGCAGGCCTCGGCTTTAATGACATTGGATGTTAAAAGCCAGTCCGACGGTGTACAATCACTCAAAGCAGACCCTCATGCTAATTATCTACCTCAGAAAAAGCTTTCATTAAAAAACATGTCATGACTACGTTCACCTCTGACGTCAACGTAATGTTTCCCTCACAAGTCAATTTATTTACATTTTCACCACATCTGATGAGATTTTCATTTAGTTTGAGGTTAGACAGTATGACATAAAGCCATGCGTACCATAATGTTGTAAATAAGACAATATATGTATTACAAACCCGTCTATGCTGAGGTTGTTGTTGTTTGTTGTTGTTGTTCTCGTCAAATACCAGCCAACACACCATCATTGCCATTGAAATCAATACAGACTTTTCGGAAAACAAAAGTATGGCATGGGACCTACAAATCGGATGTGTTCAAAAACACAGTTCATTACTAAACCACCACAACAGCCAAAATTTATAATATATATTTCATAAGAAAAAGCAGCTACATGATATCTTGACAATTGCTTTATTCCAAACCTCTGGAACTGAAGAGCTCTAGACATTTGTCGGTTACAGAGCGGCATTGCAGTATATAAATCAGTGGATTCTAAAGATTCATCACATGGCAAGTGTGTTTTAACAAGCCTGCGGCTTTTGTTGCAGATAAAACTACTTCTCAACACGAAATACCAAACACTCGAGTCAATAATGCACAAGGCTTTTTTTCATGGCAGTGTCAGAGTGGAAGAGTGATAATAACTATGAAATGGGAGCTGGGATGAAAGTACTCCTAACGAGGGAGTACGGATTGGACTCCGGGTTCTCACTTCAAACAGCGGCAGATTGATTTTCCTGCAAATGTGCTCAATTACAGTATGTCCTCTTTCACTGGTCTTGACATAGGTACCATGGAAACGAACGGAGAATTGGACATGAGAGGAGTCCCACTAGCTTTATCTTTATTGTACTAGAACTGTTATTATCTCCAGAAACCCTGTGACGAGGATTATGAGGATAGTGGTGACATTGACACTGCTGGACTACGGTTATCTGAAGGGTTTATATAATATTAGGGAACATTTTTTTATTTTATGATGTTTTATGCATTTAATTTAAAAAGTTTGGGTTGGAATGATATTATAATTTTTTACTTTCATGCTCAAGGAAAGTTTACTTGATCGAAATTACAGTAAAAGCAGTAGTATTGTGAAATTTCATTGCAATATTGAAACAACTATTATGTATTTTATTATAAAATGTAATTAATACCTGTGACGCAAAGCTGAAATTTCAGCATTATTACTCCAGTCTTCAGTGTCATTTGATTCTTCAGAAATTATTCTAACATATGTTGATATGATGCTCAAGAAACATATAATAGTTGAAAAAGTTGTGCTGTTGAAGCGTGTTTACACAACAATGATGAACTACAAGTAGAAATGTTTGTCCCTTGCATTGTTGAACAGTTTTGCATACAGACGACAATGTTGTCAAAACGATCTCCATTTACATAGGCTGTGTCCGAAATTGCCCCTTATACCCTTAAAAATGGCACTGTTTGAGGGCACATCCATTTGTAGGGGTGTCTTAAACAACATTGGACCTTTAGTGCACTCATTTAATCCCACAATTCACAGCAATAAAAAGTGTACAACTGATATACGCTCAATGGCAAGAGAATACCAACAATGCATTATTAATTCACGTCTTGCCAGAAAATGATGCCCGCATGTGAATCATCCATCCAGTCATTTTCCGAACTGCTGGTCCAATGTGGGTACAGCATAATATAATACAGGTATAAATTCCTTTTTCACTTTATTATTAAATAGTTTAATTAAGGTTTAATTGCTAAAGTTTCCATGATAGAGTTCAAGATATTTTCATCTTAGTTTGCTAAGTTCCGAAAATGACTAAAATTACTGAATTATTCATGCCAGGCCAGTAGTTGGCGATGTTACTTTGTAAAAAAAAAAAACACTGTACCTGTCCTATGTCCTGTCCTACCCAAAGTACCTGCTCACATACATACTATTTTATAGAGTGCTGAATACCACAAGAATCAAGATGGCACGGACACAACAGAACAAATTAAAATTATCTTTATTAAACTCAAAGAAATCACTGTAAATATAAACAAAAAAACGTGCTAACCGTTTCAAACTACTAAACAAAAAGAGATGCAGGACGGAAAAACAACAAAACTCGAACAAGACTGATGTAATGGGATCGTGAGTAGTGGAAATGACGAAGGCAAGGGAACCAGGGATCACCGTAAAAGTCTTTTAATGAAACAAAACAAAAACACTTTAAATACGAACAGAAAACGGCACACTTGTGCATAAACAAACGGAAACTCGGAATAACAGTGAAACTCGGAGAGAGACACACACTTCGACATGGGAACGTTAACAATCGACAAAGACAAGGGAGAACATGAGGGTATAAATACACAGGATAACAGGGAGCGCCTGACACTACTAACAAGGTGGGGTAGCTGACATGACAGTAAACGGAAACACAAAAGGATCACACAGGAGGGAAGTGACGAGTGACATGAGTGACACAACATGACTGTGACAATCGGACTAACTCTAAAGGAAAACACAGGGTTGATATACACAAGGGCTGATGAGATGAGGAACAAGACACAGCTGACAAGACTAACAAGGTGACTAATGAGGAGACCGCTGAGTGGAAAAACATTGGGAGAGCATGAAAGGAACCAGGAAGTAAACAGAGACATGACAGACATGTAACATTTTTATGGAGACGATAGTAGTATAATTTTCAAAAACAGGCACTTTAAAACCCATTTTCCATAGTTTGCATTTTCAGGCCCCCAAACGTTTGCGTTGTGAGGTTGTCGTGTGGCCAAAATGCATAAAAAGCTTTCCATGTTTAATGGCTTATAATTTTGTATAAACAGTGATACTATATTTTTGCGGTTAATTGATAAATCGAATGTTAAAAAGCACAGCATTTATTTGAAATAGAAGGTTTTTAATATAGCGTTAAAATGATGGGAGAAAGGAGACAAAAGACCTTTTTCATTTAAAAAGAGTAATTTATTTAGAAACAAAATATAGATGGCCTGATAATCATTTGCACTCTTTGTACGAACGTAATTGTCAACAATGCTCAGCAGGTATGACTGCCGTCATGATGGTTCAGAGTAGTCTTTAAATGTCACACCATTAAAAATGTATATGGCAATAAAAACAATTAACTAAATGTGTTAAAAAGCTTAGTGGTGTCATTTTTTTAAATTAATCTAATTTATTATATATATAATAATATGTTCTGGGAACCTCAAAGGATTTGTAAACATTTGCACATTTCAAAAATTTGGCAGGTCTGTTAGATGCAACACAAATTCAAAATTCAAAAGCCTTTTGAGAGGTAACAGGTCTTATGTAAACAGACAAGTCTATGTTTCTAAATTCCCCAAACTGTCAATCTTGTTGCCTAGTTCAGCCTGAACCCCCTCACCCTCCATTTGCCTCTGCAAAAGAGATAGAGGTGTTAAATGATCGATGTGCAATTCAGGGCAAAGGCCTTCAACAAACAGATCTGTGAACTAAGCTTTTGGATATTTCGGTGGTAGATCTGATAGACAGACTCAGCTGTGATCGCGACTCCGTGGGATGAGAGGTCGGGATTAGTTAGACTTCGTAAGGAGTTATAAGGCCGACCAGCCAATCATCACCCCTTCCTCGAGGATATCACTGAGACAGATGCCTTTTCTCAGAAATGACACCCTGTCAGACCTGTGAAACATGTACAGCTGATTGAAAATTGCCTTCCTGTCACACTTTGCATTTAATCACCTCAGTATGTTGCTCGAGTTACATGCACAAGATGATTTTTATTGGGAGCGACGAATAGTATGGTTCCCTCGGGGCGACCTGTGGTTAGGCGTCTTGCTCAAGGGCACGGTTGAGGTAGGGGATCTCAGGAATTTTGCAAACTTTGCATTCCCGCCACAGTTTAGATGGAGGCATTCAGGTCTTTCCACATGACAGAAACAGATAATCCAAGTGGAAAGAAAGGACAATGGTTAGAATAATCACGTTGCTCTCCAACACGCATCAAAGCAAAACTCCTTCAGACATTATGTCGTTGTTTTGGCCTGTGCAAAATATGCAGCTTCTTAAAACTACAATAGGCTCATCTTATAGCATTTATGTCAAGTTACATTCTCATCAGCAGTAAAGAAGAGCTGTTAGGTTGTTGAACGTGTGACGGTTTCTTTACAGTATGCAGTCGTGTTTGCCGCAGTAGCTTTTTCCTGAGGGAGTGCTGGAGGAGCCATCAACAAACACTGTGAGGAGAGAAAGACATTACAAGAGTCTGTCGATATTTACTCAACCTCATGTCGTTCCAAACCTGCATGCTGTTATTTTTGTTGTTCAAATATATAGACCACTTTTTTTCTAATACAATTATGTGCCATGTTTCACGTCTTCTGCATGTACGTATATCCATTTTACAGATGCTTTTACAGTGATCAAGGCCAGTTTGTCCTTTCTGGGAATCTTCTCCTCCAGATCTCATTCTCCATTCTGCATATTCGAACTTCCACCACAATCAACTGTTCGTTAAAGCCATGATTCAGCAAATAAAAACAAACCAAATACGTACCATAATTAACGTTTACTCTAAACTGTTTTGTTTTTCTATTTGATGCAGCCACAATTCAGCTCATACAACCAAAATAAAATGTATGTTTATAGTTTAAATATTTCGCATTTATGCCAATCATATTTTTACGTTGCGATTGTTTTTAAAGTTGTCTTTCCTGTAGCTCAAACAGTAGAGTATGGCGCTTGCAACACCAAGGTCATAGGTTCGATTCCCAGGGAAAGCAAGAACTGATTAGAATGTCAATGTGTTCCATGAATGCAATGTAAGTCACTTTGGATAAAAGGCTATGTATGTTTAAATGTTAAAGTTTCTCATAAAATGTTAACCAAAACTAGCTTGGTTTAGTTTTATTTACCCATTTATACATTTTTTATGACAGTGAGTCTCTCAAGATTTTGATTCTGAGCTTTAAGAATGTACTTTTATGTTATCGGGATTGGTACATTTTTCCAATTGATTCATGAAACCATCACCTTCATGTTGTTCTGAACAACAAAAGGGAGGTCAACTATTACAACAGTACGTCCCATTACATGTAATGAGACAAATGAAGATGCTAAAAAAAGAAGACAAGAAATGTTCGTTTCAGAGAATTGCATGCGGTAGATTAGACTCCCCAACAGACTCAACTCGCTGTCCTGTGCAGGAGCTGCTAAAAGCAGGCCATGAACTCCTGGGAGGTGCCGTCCCGGGGTGCTCCGCGCAAGCTTGATGGTGTGTTGTCATTGTGTCAGAAAAATTACAGATGTGTCGGTGATGGGTGACTCGCAGTTCAGTGTTGCAAGAAGTCTTTTACAGCAGTTGGATGTTTTAAAATGGAGGAACATTGGACCGAGGGAGAGAAATGTGCTAGAGCTATTTATATGCACCCTGTTGAGGTCTGCTCTTCCTTCCCTGTCTTTAAAGGTCAGCCTCATTAAAGATGCACTCCATGTATTGGATCTGCAGTGCCGAAGTATTGCAGCCACTCAAAAAGAGCGTTTATTGATATAGTACGGTGTTTAATAAAAGATTTTCTTTGTATTGCCATCTTTCCTCATTCACACCAATGATATGCATGGTTTCAGTTTGACGCCTTTGGATTATGTCTTTTTGAAAACGTTATTTTACTAATGGAATGAACTGGGATAATCCTTTTCCACTGATTCACTGTCATCCCAGCCGATTTTCTACAGCATATAATCTATTTAAGTGGATTTAATGACCCTAAAAATCGAGTTCATTGACCATTTCTTGGAATGCTTGTTGGGAATAGATAGTAGTAATCCTTAATAGTCTTATTAAAATCAATTGGGAATAGTTTAACAGACCAATTTGGTCTGCAATATATGTATTAGCTTTTCATATAATATTTTAAGTATAATTTATATTATGTATATAGCAATGGTCGATGACTAAAAAATATGTTTAAACTATCTAGGTTCAATTGTCGTTCATTTTTAACGATTAAACAAACTTCTGCAACACTTAAAGCTGCAGTAAATGGATCCATGTGAGAATTTGTTGTTGGTGGTGATAACAATTTTGTGTATTTTTCGGTTTCCCAGTTAAATGTCTAAGAATTCTTGAAATAAGATACATTTAAATAGTATAACTACTTTTAAGAGAATGTATTCTTTAATATGTGTGTATTTTGTCTTGTCTCAGACTTCTTTCACTGAGTTTGAGTAGAAACAAAATGCGCTAATATTTAAGATACAAATTAAAAGTCAAATTAATATATATTGCACATTGCTGCTTCTTCGGTAAATTTAAGTAATTTTCAGAATCTTTAGATATTTTACTGGAAAGCAAGTAGTTAAAAATGTAAGAAGTCTTTTTTTCGTTATTAGATGTATTTGTAGCGGAATTACGCTTACCGAATGAAGCAGCTGCAATTAGAGTCAGAGAAGCTTGAGTTTCCACTTTATTGCTACAAATTTTACACAGATGTGCCAGGTTGAAGCTTATAATTATGATAATTCAGACAGGATGTGAACACACCAGTACTCACCAAAACTGTTAATAACTCTTTTTTACTTGCGGGTGTAAGTGGAGGCTGTTTTCCCCCATCTCTCGTTCCTCATCGTCATTTATTCTTGAACGTTCCAGTTGCCTGATCCGTACCTGCCTCATCCCCCTTCCACTGGTGCGGTGCTATATCATTCTGTCGTTTCAATAAATAAATTAGTTCCAGTCAAATTATTTTCTAACTTATCCATGTAAGAGCTTTTGTGCTCTTTTGGAGCTTCAGTACATCACAGAAAACGGATAAAGCCAAGCAATAATTCAAGAGCACTGTACCTGCTCTAATGATGTCACTTTGCTTTCTTCTTTTCTTGAAAAATGAACTTTAAAGGGGCTTTTTGGAATGTGCTACTAAAAGTGTTGCTGATTGGATTTAAATTGGCAAATGTTAAAGAGTCTATGACTTGATCATTACTGCAGTGAATGTTATGTTTCTGTTATATGTTTGACAACTGTTATTTTACTTGAGTGAGTGCTTTTAATTTCTTATACAACCATTTAGGACGACACGTCATGATCATATTCAAGGATGACAATGTCAAGATTCAACATGCTCAAATTGTGAAGGAATGCTTGAGAGAGAGAATGTAGGATCATTTTCACACATGAATCGGCTCCTCTGTGTCCAGAGCTTGAGTTCATTGAAAGTGTTTAGGATGTGCTGGAAGAGACTTTACAGAGTGCTGGTGTCAGGTGTGTAGAAGGGAAGTTGCGAGGACTCAAAATTGCAGATGAACGGGGATTTTATTCATAACCAAAATAAAAACTGAACAAAAACCACTCCGAGGGGGAAAAACAAGACTAGACTTAACTGAACAAAGACTTGACTAGGACAATCACGACTGGAACTGGAGACAGAGACAAGGACCACACAACCTTATAACGACGAGAAACCAGCACAAGACAACAGACACTGATGGATTAAATACACACATGAGGAACGGTAATTGAATGAGACACAGCTGGGAACAAATCAAACTAAAGCAGGGAAACAAGGTGGGAGGGTTACACATTGACGAGACAAACACGCAGCCAATGCGAATCGCCGCGTGTTCACATTAAACAAAGACGCCTCACAAAAACACAACATGAAAGCACGTGGCCGACATAAACACGAACCGCGTGCTTACAACACAGGACAAGGACACGAGAGCGCGCGGTACGAGCAGAGCTTGAAACCGCGCCCACTCACATAACGTAGAGCGTGTGAGAATGAGCAAAACACTTGTCTCACGCGCTCACGACAAGGACAAACACACGAGTTATGAATGCCCGAAATTCCGACACAAAACCGAAACTGAACCAGACCAAAGTATCGGGACCAGACATCATAACTCGCACAAAAGACGTCACACAGACAAGCACGCGCGCGCGGCTCGAATCCTCGAAGCCGTGCACACACACATCAAACGCGAGACATTACGGTAGTGTCAGAGCACCGCCACAACAACAAGAGATTACTAGACCGAATGTGGCAGAACCCTGACAGCTGGACTCTTGCATTGATGATACAAGATCTGGACCAGGAACTGATAAAACCTCTTAATGGAAATAAATGTTGTGATGTTATTTCCAGAAAGTTTTTGTTAGAAGAACTCTTGCCAAACCATATAACATGTTAGAAACATAAAAATCACTACAATAATTATCCACTCATTGTACTTGTTTGAGCTTGTTTTTTATGCTCATGTTTGTATTTCTATTGGATCCTGTTTTCCCATCTGTTTCATTCTTTCATTCTTTTATATCTCACCCAATTAATTAACTATTAATTAACTTGTTAGCTCCTTGTTTTACTTTGTATATATGTCCTCAGTTTCTGTGTAGTCTTGGTTCAGTATTGATTTGTAAATGTGGACAAAACCAACTGTTGGCAATTTTTCTGTCCTTTTTACACTTTACATGTAATTCTAACTATAAAATAGGCATAATTGTGCACATGCAACTAATCCTAAACCAAACCCTAATCCTACCCTAACCCTACAATTACCGGAAGTCCATATAGTCAATTACAATTAGTATATATAGTTAATTGCCATAGTACCCAGTACTTAAATGTATAATTACACTGTAACAGGGACACATTGAAATAAAGTGTAACCAGGTTTAAAACCAATGCTTGTATTTGTCCATATTTGACCTAAACATGGATTGAAACAAGCCAGCATTCTTAGAGTGTGTGTGGTTCAGACATGTCGTGATTTTCCCACAAGGATGGTAATGCATGTATATTTTGTCTGGTCCCATGAGGAAACAGCATATAAATCATACTAAATTATGTTTTTCGAAAAAGTAAAAATGTTTTCTTTTCAGAATGTCTTCTTTGAGGATTGGAGAGCAGATTTTCTGAGCTTGTGCAGAGGAAACTAGATAGAAAAAAACAGCTTATTTTATTTCAGAAAACATCAAGCTGCGGTCATACTGGAAAATACAGTTAGGGTAGTTGTCGCTATACTTTGTGTTAATTATTCCTCAAAGGCTGATATTTACTGCTCTCTGGATTTACTGAGATTAATACTAAACAAAACCAGCTAATCACTGGTTATCTGTTGTCATTTGTAAAATACTACCTAATTTCTTTCATAAAGAGAAACTAAGCCATTTTACGGACTAAAGCTTATGCCAACTGAGCATGCATCAGTGATCAAAGTGTTTTAGTTTCAAATTAAGCTCTGTTCCTATCAGGACCAAACAGAGTGTCTTCTCAGGGAAAGGAATGCTCCATTCAAAGCCTCTTTGAAAGTAATTACATTTTTTGATTTGCAAATGAGCCTGTTTTCTTTTTTCCTTTTCTTTTAGCAAAGTATGGTTGGTTTTAATTATGAATCAAGTTTTCAAAAAGGAAGAATTCTGAATGAATTCAACCCATGAACATATTGTAAAAATAACACTATATACTATATCCCTTTGGCTTTAGTGCTATATTTATAACATGAAGTGAGTTCTTCTCATTTCTCAGTCATCAAGTGTTTGCTATTCTTGTGCAGTGACAGTTTTAGACAGTTACTTTGCAAGCTTGTAGGAAGCAAATAAGGAATAATTACAAGAATAGCAAATCATTTGAATACATTATTTTATTTAAGTGTTTTTAATTATACTAAATTAATTCTCAAAATTTGTATTATTGTTAGCCTCTGTTTGTTGTGTCACCTGTGCAATTCCTGTGAGTAAGGTCATTTGTCACTTCCTGTCTGTCATGTCAAGGTTTCACTTCCTGTGTGTAAGGTTAGTTGTTACTTCCTGTAGAGTGTGTCATGTTAAACTTCCGGGTCCCTTTTGTGTATCTTCCTGTGCCCTGCCTGCACCTGTCTTGTCAATCACTTTCATCGTTAGTCTACCCAGGTGTTCGTCATTCCCTTTTGTATAAACCCCTCTTGTGTTTCCCTTGTCTTTGTCGGTTGTTGTAAGTGTGTGGATGTATCCTGTTCCCTGTCGCTGCTTTGCAAAAGTGTGCTGTTTTGTTATTTGAAGTGTTTTGGTTTTCCTTTATATTAAAAGTCTGTTTGAGTTAATCCTGCTGCTTCCTCGTTCCTCCTCGAGCCGTATCACACACAGCAACCCACATTAATCGCTATGATTATCTATTTTCTATGTAACAATTTATCTAGCTATGTGTTTATTTTTTGTGTTTTTAAGAGGGTTTTTTTTTTAAATATGAATGAATTAAATAGGAATAATTTATTTAACCTAGGAATACTCTAATATTTATTTATTAGAATTTTTAAGAATAAAAATATTTAACTTTTTTCACATTTTTAATTAGAATACAATAATTCATAGTTGTGTCTATCAATTTATATATTTATGTATTTATTTTAAATGTTTATTTTTTTTGCTGAATAAGATTAAATTTAAAAATTCTATTTAAATTTTTAATTTTATTTATCTATTTCACCTATTTAACATTTATATATGTAAATACATTTTTATTTTATTTTAAAATCGACTTTTATTTGAATGCAATTCTTTTATCCAAATATCCATTGACATTTATTTAAAAATAGAAGATATTGAAGATTAAAGATATTTTTGCATGGTCTGTGTGATGGTCTTTTGCTTCTGTCTTCTGATGATATACTGTTTGCAACAACTTCCTGCCTGCAACAAGCAGAGCTAGTTCAGGTACTACTTCCCACAATTCAATGCTTTTATCACTTCCATTCCAGCTTGTAGTAAATGGCAGTCATCCAGACATGCTTGCAAGTCAAGTGCCAGTTATTTAGAAATTAGCATGTGTTGCACTGAGTTGCCTGAGGGTGGGATAAAGGTTGTAAGTAAAGCGAACAACAAATTATTTTTTTGTTGTTGTTTTTATGTGTTGTTTTTAATATAGTGATTTAGAGGGGGAGGGGGGTGAACCCCAATTTAGATATGTCCCTTGGGCTTGAAACAGTTGTTTCAGTGAAACAAAATACACTGTCTGTACAAAATAGACGTTGTCACTGGAGCAGAAGCTAATGATGTGCAGGGCTTTTGAAAAGATTTCATTCACTGTCAGAGGGGAGAAAAAACAACCACGCATTTTTATTCAACTGAGTTCACAGAGTCTGTGGTAATTGTGCTCTTAAAAAGCAGATCAGAAGAGAGTGAGACAGCTAAATATTGAAGACAGTTACTATCAGATTCCAACTCGTTTCCTTCATTTCCTCAACACGAAATGAAAGAAGATGCCTTGACTTTGGGAGTCTCATTAAAAGAACCGCAGAACAGGTAGTCATCTGAGAACGCATTTCCAGCTAGCAAACCACTCAGAGAGATGCCTTTTTCATAAATAAACACTTCTGCCAGAGCTTTTTACATTCAGATTACACTGCTGCGGTGTTGTTCGGCATGTCTGCGGAGAGAGCAAAGTTTAACAAGCCTTTAAATAATGGAGGGTGTTCAGATCAAGCGCATTTGTGGCTTCTTCAAAGACTTGTTTCAGATGATTATTGTAAATGCAGCAAGGAAGACATGAAAGATACTGTCAGACTTATTTAAGCTTTTCATCAGCCATGTTCTTGACCCTTGGACATTTTCTGGCAGTCTGGATTTTTATAAAAAGAGAACATGCATGTTGCTATGAGACTGTTTGGTTTTTAATCTTAAACAGCTTAATATATTTTTGGGGGTCTTGATAGTTTTAATGTTAGATAGTTAGATGTTAGCATTCCCATTCATCTTAATGGCATTTTGCTCAACTGGCACAGGGTTTAAATTCTGCGATGATTTTTTGTTTCATTTTGTTTCGTTTTGTCTCAATTTACTTCTGTTTTGCAAATCATACCAATCAAATGGTAAGGGTTGAATATCAATTTAAAGCTCACTTTCAAAATGTTAATTTGTTGTGGGTGATTGCAAAGGTGTTGCAATGCAGTTGGTGGTTGCCAGGGAGTTGATTGGTAGCAATGTTTATTTACTTCATCACAGTCACAAGAGTCTTTTGTATATGTTTGACAAAAAAAAAAATAAGCCACAAAAAATAAGCCACAGACAAGGCTTAAAACTGGACCTAGACTAAAATGCATTGTTGACCTGTTTTAACTGAAGGCTACTTGCACTGACATGTATTTGCTCTTTTACCTCCCGGTTTTTGAACTCCAGTGACAGCATTTTTGATGATTTTTGCAAAAATTCCATGCCCCCCCCCAGAATATTTTGTCAGAAATATCTGAACATACTGTACAATACATAAAAAAGAACAGATCCTCTACTTTTGAACAGATTTATTCTAGCTTCATGGAATGTTCTTCTTTGAGTCTGGATCCAATTCAAAATGGTGATCAAAACATGGGTGGAATAGATCAAGTTCATCACCACCCCTAATGCTTGCACAGTTGCACAAATCACTGTGGCCAGTGGTTTTCCAAATTTACTAGCCACCCATGCTTGGCCATTTTCACTGGTTTAAATTTTGATATCAATACCATGGTCGAAAAAATACTTTTTAGATTATCTCCTAATTTGACAGCCTTGGTGGCAACGGAGAGACAGATTTAAACTAATATTTAAATCTGAGTGGCATCAAAGACAAAGACACAAGCTTCCTGGTAGACACCCCATTAGCATCTCCTGGGTCCCTTTGACGCATTCACTACAAGTGTCACTACAACTACAACGCATTCACTACAGTTGTCGAGAGGTTCCAGGAAGCCACTAAGCAAGTGACAATGTTCCGGAAGCTCTACCCCCATTGCTCTCAGGTCTCAGGGACTGCTGAGCAGGATTATCCCCAAAAGACAAGTTCCCTGTACTGTGCTGGACAAAGACTTTAAGACCGGGGGAGACTCTCTTACTCACAGCCAAAAAACCTGTGGGGAAAAAGAGGTCTTAATGACAGAAGCGTCAGGCCCATGAGGTCAGTCCCCATTGAAAGAAAGCAGTGTTCAGCTTAATATACGGTGCCCTTTTTCCCTTGCTGCCTTCAAGGAGCTATCCTGCTATCCCTGCCTCCACATTTGATTCAGGGAGCAGCGGTCCCCATCAAGGGCCTGTCTCAGTGCCCCCAGAAGCGTAGCCGGTTGGTTGTTCTCTTCCAGTGCGCTAGTTGAAGGCAGCGAGCTGATTGCTCGAGTAACACCAGAAAGCAGAAAAATGTTATACTATTCAGTTTGAGTTCAGTAGCTCCTCTAGGACCGAATGCTATGGTTTCGATGTGGCCGGGCAGAGTGTGGTCTTCAGACCTAATGTCCCTCATCGACGGCTCTCCCTGGAAGGTTACGATCAGGAGGAACCTGTTGTCCCAGGAAGGGGGCTCAAGACCATTAGCTGCATCCAGAGGCTCTTCACTTCATGGTGCCGTGGTCATCAGCAAGACAAAGTTAACTACCCGATTGACACTGTGCTGGAGTTCCTGCAAGAGCAATTTACTACAGGGTCATATCCATCCACATTTATAGGTTTACGTTCTTGGCATCCCTTTGGGTGGTATGACTCTGGGGAGAGACCCGCTGGTAACACGTTTCCTCCATGGCACACTGAGGCTGAGGCTTGCAGTACACACGAGTGAATCTGACTGTGGTTCTCCGTGGTCTATTCCTGTCTCACTTCGAGCCAGTTGAAGAGGTTTCAGTCCAGTTCTTAACTTTAAAAACTCTGTTTGTCTTTGCTATTACATCTCTGAAAATAGGCTTCCCTCCACCCGATGCCAGGCTACGTCCCTAAGGTCCCCACTAATGTGGCTCGGCCAATCATACTGCAAGCCTTCTATCCTCCCCCTTTCAGGGACTCTGCAAAAAA
The DNA here is from genome assembly GCA_037043235.1 of Rhodeus uyekii. NCBI lineage: Eukaryota > Metazoa > Chordata > Actinopteri > Cypriniformes > Acheilognathidae > Rhodeus > Rhodeus uyekii. The sequence continues at coordinate 160,452 of JAWRVZ010000087.1, forward strand.
AAAATCTGTTTCGCCTAGTGTGATCACAGGTCTGCCCTGTGGCGAAAATCTGAACAGTTCGTCATTTGTTTTGGGCCCCCTAAAAAAGGGTCCCCAGTGTCCAAGCAGAGAATCAGCAAGTGGATAGTTGAGGCTATTTCACTAGCTTATTAGTCAGCCTGATTGACCACACCCCTGGCAGTCCGAGCCCACTCAACAAGGAGTAAGGCTGCATTCAAGTCCTCTTGCCATGAGTTTCCATGCAAGTGTATGATGCGGCAGGCTGGTCCTCTCTGCATGCATTTGTGAGGTTTTATAACCTGTCAGTGTGGGCATGGGCATCCCCATACCGTCTTGACACAGCACAAGTTCCCTTGAAAGGGAATGACTCAGTTACATATGTAACCTTGGTTCCTTGAAGAGGGAACAAGACACTGTGTCACTCCGCCATTATCTCCTGCTTGCCTGTCAGCGATGACTTCAAACACTTAGAAGCTGCCATTGTTTGGCATGACATACCTTTTATAGTTTCCTGGTTCTTGACGTCACCTGCCTCTGACATCTCTTTGCACGACTGGCTCAGACACATGAGCTTCATGACGCAATCATGGAGGACATTCCCATAGCGACTTGATGCAGCGTCTCATTCCCTCTTCAGGGAATCTGGGTTGCATATGAAACAGAGACGTTAGGGTGCCTGTTTTATTATTCAAAAATCAGCAGATCTTCATTTACAAACAAGATACTTACTTCATGTATGATCTTCTATGACACATTCTGATATGTGGACCCATTTGGTATAAGCCTAAGGCGGAAAATCAAAAACGCTTAGAAAAGTAGCAGCACACTCTTCAACATTATTTGCAATTTGAGGTGTCATTCATGTCAGAAGCACAGGCAAAGCGAGATGAGTTATGCACTTAAGTTCAATACTCAGCGATAGGGGTTAATTTAAGTGCTCTAAGTATGAGCAATCGTAATAGTGATGCTTGCCTCAGCAAGCAGCACTAATTAAAATGTGTATGAGCTATAGTCTCGCCCCTATTGCTCTGTGCATATATGTTGAGTGTGTCTGTGAGGGTTTGAGGTTTGGGGTTAGTATCTCACTGTAGATACGTCCTGTCGGTACAAATTAAGCTTGGCTCAGAGCTGCCTGTCAATGTTAACCCATGGCTTTCTCATAATTAATCACAGAGCGGGACAGATCCATACCTCCATTTAAATGGCAGGACTGGAGCAGATGTCAGAAGACATTATTCAAAAATAGACATTGCAATAAATCACTCTGGCACTAAATTGGGAGCTTGGATGTATAGCTTTCTTCTGTACCCCAGCAAAGTCAGGCTATAATATATTTTGGATATGGATCATCTGTAGTGCTACAGTATGTTTTACTTGTGCCTTTTGTTTAGCTTGTCATTGCGGAGGATAATGTGGAGAAACAAACCATATAGGAAAGAAATTTCTCAACTGTTTTTTTTTTTTTCAGTTTGATTCATATTTCAGTCCGTTTTCATTGGATTCTGATATATAGTGGCATATTTCAGTTATAGTTATGGCCACATGAAAATATATATGTATATATTTGCAGCTATTGAGCTATAGTAGTGAAAATTTTGCAGGAAACCTTCTGACTTTAGAGGATTAAACAACAGATTTCAAATGTGCATTTCTAGTGATGTCAAATATTAAAATCAAAATTGCCAAAAACTTGTCTGTGACCTCCATTGAAGTAAAATCTTCAGTGAAGAATCCTGGAGTTTGATCCGAAAGGAAACTCCTGAGTAGTTTTGAAGGATTCATTAGAAGATCTGGATCATAAGAGTCATTTGTTCATGAATCAGACTACAGTGATCGTGCTGAATGTTTTTGATTAACTAAAGACATCCGTTTCAATATAATATTATTGTAAATCCTTTAAGGGTTTTATTTTACATTTATGCATTTGGCAGACGCTTTTATCCAAAGCGACTTACAATGCATTCAAGGTACACAGTGACATTCTAATCAGTTCTTCCTTACCCTGGGGATCAAACCAATGACCTCGGCATTGCAAGCACCACTCTCTACTGTTTGAGCTACAGGAAAGCCATGTACGGTCATTTGCTTCTGAATCAGTGCACTTTGGCTGTGCCTTTTGTTGCTGTTTCAATAAAAAGACATATGTTCATAGATTGGACTACCTTGCTCTTTCACTAGAAAGAATAATTAGTTGTGATTAAAATGTTAACTCAGTTTGTAGATCTTTTTGAACTATTCATAACAGTAATTTTTTCATGTATTTGACTATTGTATGTTGTTGTTTGACTAAAAAGACCTGGGGTCTCATTTATAAACTGTGCGTAGGATCCCTACTAAAAGTTTACGTACGCTTAAAAGTCAAAAATGGCATGCACCAAAAAATTAGCTAAAATTAACCATCTGTGTCGCCAATTACCTCTGTCTCCAGAATGTGCGAATACACAGCTCAAAGTTTGCTTTAAGGTCTGCACATTCTTCCATCAATTTTGTTTTTTATAGATCACAACCTTTGCATGGAAACTGGCGTACGTACGTTTCCAGCCCCGTTTTGTGCGTATGCACACTTTATAAATGAGACCCCTGGCCTTTAAGTTTGTGAATCAGACATTTAAAATAACACCAATCCACAATCACAATCTGACACCAAATCCACAAACATCACACCATGAAAGAATAAAGTGATATATAAATAAAGGTGACTTGACCTTACTTGTACAATACGTTATTAATCGTGTGGACAATTCAACAGAAAAACTTGTTGTTTTTTTACCATTTTTATCTCATTAGGACTGCAAATTTAGGTAAAGCATGGCCTTTTTTGGCATGAAAATGTAGATTCAGAAGTGGTGAAATACTGACATAACATAAAATATTGACCTTTTTAATAATTGTTAGAATTACATTTATGCATTTGGCAGACACTTTTATCCAAAGCGACTTTCATTGCATTCAAGAAACACTTTGAATCAGTTCTTGCTTTCTCGGGGATCAAATCCATGACCTTGGCGTTGTAAACACCAATGCTCTACTAATTGAGCTCAAGGAACGTATTGATATACTGTACAGGTAGGAGATTGTTTAAATGAAGATAGCAATGAATTGGAATTTAAGTATTTTTACACAGCTTTAAAGAGTAACCATTTCTCCTCTAACAATGTTCTATTGCAAGTGGAAAAATTGCAGATTTTTTGAGAAGCGAATTATGTAATTCTGTCAATTTGGTCCTTTAAATACGCAAAGTTGGCAGTTTCCAAATGTGAAGAGACACCTGGCATCTTGGGAAAAAGCCTGCGACACACTTGAGTCTTTTCTCATCTCACTTAGCACTTGTTTGGTAGTGTCATCACACAGTCAAAATGCAAAATATCTGATAAGTGATAATGTTGTGAGTTCATCCAAAAAAGAGAAAAAAAAAATCAAGAGAAACATTTCACTTCTGCAGCAAGAAGACTTACTCTCTTGCTATTAAAAAATCATGGCTCACGTCAGTGGAGACTGTTTCAAAGGCCTTATTCAGCATAGCATGAATAATTCATCACAAGACAGAGACACAGATTTCTCAAAACAGTGAAGACAGGATTTAATACCCCATGATTTTGCAAACTCAAAGCATCACTTTGACCGTGGCATAATGAGGGTAACCTCTAAAAATAACTTCTGAAGTGTAACTACCGCCAGACAAGTCATGACGTCAAAAGGCAAAATATCATGCATTTGCATCAAGAGATAAGGCTTATGATGAAAACAAATAAATAAATATTGCATGATACTGAACTAAAAAACTCGTATTTCGGCTGTGATGGAATTGCAAGTCGCCTTGTTTTTGGGGGTCTTAAATGTCCCACTTTAATACTCAATTTCATATCTGAACACTGTTCCTTCTCCAGTTGTTACAGTATTTTTTGCACTCATTAATTTTCATTTTGAGCTTTGTATCCCTGACTGTTTTTCTCTTTGACTGTGACATCTCTTGCTAACTTTTTGCAGGCTGGAAACCTTCAGGATTGATTTATTAGGAAACGAGGGGTTGCAGGATAAGCCATCTGCCCCGTGGAGTGAGCATTTTGGCCCTGCTGCCATTCATCACTTCCAGACAGATTACAGATGTTGAGATCAGAGGAGGTCTGGAGCTCAATAAACCTGGAGAGTGGGGTGTGGGGCACGAGAATGGCTCTGGGTACCTACCTGTTTCTTCACAGTATAGACTATGGAGTCTCTTTTCAGCTAGTGTCTTATAAATGAACCCAAATAAATATGAAAGTGGAACATTTTGATTATTTTTTTTTTGGGTATTCACCAGCCCATGTTCCAACTCCTGCTATTAAACACAAACAATTATAACAATTATAAGCAAAGATTTGTCACATTTTCTTTTTTTATAAATCAATAATAATAATAATAATAATGTTGAAATTAAAAATGTAAAAATTCAGAATGGACAGAAAATAAAAGTTTTATATATATTTTTTCAGTAGTTGAAAAGTAATATTCCATACTTCTAATACTAATATAAATCAAATATAATCCCCAATGTCATTCTATACTAAAAAATCCATGGCCATGAAAATATTACATGTCAAAAGTGTACATTGGCATTTTCATAGAAATCGGTGTAAGCTGACAGGCCACATATATGCAAATGCTGTAGAACGTGTGCATATAACCAGTCATTACAGTCTTTTACTCAGTGACATGAGATATGTGGGTGAACAGAGCTATTAGAGAAAATGATTAACCTTGATTTAAATGAAACTCTGAAGCTGAACAAAGTTTTGTGGAACTGTTGTAGAAACTTCTGAGCTTTCAGAGCAAACTTTTTTTTTGCAGTATTATTGCAAATCTGAAATAAAAAGAAAATTATATGACTACAGTGCCTTTATAAATAGATAGATGGATGAATGAATAGACAGAGGGATAATGAGACAGACACACACGAATAGATGCATTAACACACACATAGTTGATGAATTATAGATGAATGGATATTCAGATGATGGATGGATAGATAATATACAGATGGATAGATGAACAGATGGATAGATGAATGGATGAACAGATGGGTAGATGAATAGATGTATATTCAGATGGATAGATGGATGGATGAACAGATGGGTAGATGAATAGATGGATAGATGGATGGATGAACAGATGGGTAGAAGAACAGATGGAAATTCAGATGGATAGATGGATAGATGGATGGATGAACAGATGGGTAGATGAATAGATGATATTCAGATGGGTGGATGAACCGATGGATATTCAGATGGATAGATGGATAGATAATATACTGGTGGGTAGGTGGGTAGATGAACAGGTGGGTAGATAAATAGATGGATAGATGGATGGATGAGCAGATGGGTAGATGAATAGATGGATATTCAGATTAATAGATAGATGAATAAACAGATAGGTAGATGAATAGATGATATACAGATGGATAGATGGATAGATAATATACTGGTGGGTAGGTGGGTAGATGAACAGGTGGGTAGATAAATAGATGTATATTCAGATAGATAGATGGATGGATGAACAGATGGGTAGATTAATAGATGGATAGATGGATGGATGAACAGATGGGTAGATGAATAGATGATATTCAGATGGGTGGATGAACCGATGGATATTCAGATGGATAGATGGATAGATAATATACTGGTGGGTAGGTGGGTAGATGAATAGGTGGGTAGATAAATAGATGGATAGATGGATGGATGAGTAGATGGGTAGATGAATAGATGGATATTCAGATGGATGGATGAATATTTAGATGGACAGATGAACAGAGGGTTAGATGTATATTCAGATGGATGGATGAATAGATGGATAAACAGATGTATATTCAGAAGGATATTCAGATGGATAGATGAATACAGGGTTAGATGGATATTCAGATGGATGGATGAATAGATTGATAAACAGATGGATATTCAGATGGATGGATGAGCTCTGGAGAATTGTCTTCTCACACGGTTGCTCAGCTTTTGTTTGGCATTTGCTACTGAGCTGGCAGATGTCTATCTGGGATTACAGATGCCTGTTGCTTTGATTCCTGGCAAGCAAACACTGCAGAAATATCAAATGATAATGATTCATTAAGCTAACATTTGTGTAACTTTGAAAACCTGGAATTAAGCCAAACAGGAAGCCAAGAATTCCAAGAAAGTTTTCCCACATAGCAGTCATCCTTAGAAATGTAACAGGATAATGGCCAATTATTGGTCTTTGGAGGATTGTCACCCAGCAACATAATTCATAAGAATGACTTCATATCTCTGGTCTTGAATGCAGGAACACATTTCCTTGCTTAAAAGCTGCACAAAAGCACTTTCATGTGGTATTTAAAAATTTGAATTTGGGGTAAATGATTGGTTTCTTTATTGCTGCGTATCACATTTTTTCCACCTGTTTTATCTTTTTTATTCAATGATATTTTAAGGTTGAGTTTTGGATTATATAATTCTTCTTTTGAAGCAGTTTACAAATGCACAAACGTTATTAACAGCAAATGGCACAAACTAATTAGTTTTCCTCACACATTTAAACCGCAGTCTTCATTAACATGGATTCCGACCACATGTGGAAGATTTAACGGTGATTCATGCATTATTAACTGTTGTTGAAATTATATGAATGATAATAGAGAGCATTCTTACAACCATGGCTATTTGAACTCGTGATTGGTTGTGTACATCGCTCTTCGAGGCTATTTTCACAGTGAACTCTCCGTAAAAGGTTGGTGATATTTCGCATCATTACTGGGCTCCCCTAGGACATGCTGTTTAATTTTTTATGCCAGACTGAATACTGGATGCACATTATTAGAATATGGATCACCATTCTGTTTCCATCTTGTACGGCGGCTCTGCAACACTGAAGCTCCTGCTTGAAAATAACACAAAAAAATAATGCTCTTCCTTGTTTCATTAAAGCTAACAGGAAAATGCAGCCTGTGCTTCTGCTAATGACTGTCATGAAGAGCCAACGGAAATGCTAACTGTATTTGTACATGATGTCAAAGTAATTACTTCTTTCTTTTTTTTTAAGACACTGACAGGCCACCTGAAAAAGATCTTCTGTTTCTTTTTTTTCTAGCCCTATTATGTCAAGTTTTTTTTTTTTTTTTTTTTTGTTATCTGAAGATAACACTGTAAAAAAAGTTGCTGCCTAAAATTTTTAAGTAACAATCAACTGGGATGTTAAAGTCAACTTAAACTGCATTAAACCTACATAAAAATGAATCTTGAACCTCATATAACTTATTAAAAGCGTTGATTTTCAGCAATGTAAAAACATTTATTTTTATTGAGTATTTGTTTTATTGTCAAATCGTGCAAAGAATGCGAACATTTAATTGTATTTATTTATAAAATGCTAGCTATGCAGTTATACATTTCCATTAGAGAATATTTCTTATTGACCACTTACTTTTATGTTTTTATGGATATTTTTATGCTGATTTTGCATTCTTTTTAAACTTGAGGTCTAGTTTCGATTCTAATCGCGCTTCTTCATTCTTCAAAAATGTCACGAAGGTTGTTGGTGTGCGATGTGGAGAGACACGACGAGGAGCAGCAGGATCTAATTCAAAATAACTTTTATTAACCAAAACGAAAACACTATCAATAACAAAACACTTTGGATAACTAAATAAAAAAACACACTTGTGCAAAAAATTCAAAGCCGGTTAACAGGAGCCATCCACACACTTGACGATCCATATAACATACATCAACAAATGACAAACACAAGAGAAATGCAAGAGGGTTTTATACACAAGGGAATGACAAACACCTGGGTAGACTAACGATTAAGTGATCACACGACAGGTGCAGGAAGTGAAACAATGACCTTACAGACAGGAAGTGCACAGATGACACGACTGACAGGAAGTGTTCCCAAGACCTCACCAACAGGAAGTGACAAAGAAGAACCGACAGACAGGAACAAGTGTTACAAAAATACATTTTTCGCCCATAATTCACACTCTGTAATTAGTATCGCTAGTTAATTTTTGGCCTGATCTGATGATCCCATGTGAATTCACATCAGGAGCTTTCTACTTATAAAGCTGTTTGACATTTATGAAAGCACAATTGGTTCTTCATGGTCATAATCGTAGAAGGATGGAAGAGAATGAATAACAAAGAAAGTGTCTGCCTGCTGTACTGTGGCCTTAGACCTTCCACTGGAACGTCACTACAGGAAAATATCCATTCTTTTGGAGAAGGGAGAATTCTTAATGTCATAAGAACCTGTAAGCTCCATGGAAATCCCATTACAGATTTATCTTCTGGCATGATCAACACTAAGTAAATATGAGAAAATTTGTATGAGTTACTCCTTCTGAAAATGTCAGTAGTATTTCACTGTGTAAATACTGATAGAATCTTAGGTATTGTGGTGCTTGCCAGAGTGTTGCTGTGCAGTTGTACTTTCAAAAATGTCATCAATAATGTTTAATTGCTAAAATCAATTCACTTCCAATTATTACCATATGTTGAATTGCTAAACAATGTTATGGAATTGACTATGTCAATTGACTTTAATATATGTTTCATTGGTGCTTTGAGTCAAACTATATGATGGTGTAAGTGGGCTTTTTCTATATTTCTCGTGATTTGATGTTTTCAGCTTTAATTAAAACACTGATCTGGCTGTGATCAGACAGGAGTGACTGAGATTTGATTGTAAATGCACTGAAATAGGAGGGGCCTATACTTGATAAGGCATAATCTACAACAGTTCCACACATTTGATTTATAAGTGAAGAGTCCACAGGAATCTTCTTTGATTCTACCATTGAGGATAGAAAGACCTAAAGTTTGACAGAAAAGGGCTACTATGTCTATTGATTCAAGTATCTTGGTAATTTCTTCTATGTAGAGTATTGGGGTGTTTGTGTGAACAGATGTTTATCTCCTGAATTATCAATTTAGTCTAGTTTTAAATCAGTTTGGACATTTCAATCTCTAGCTAGTGAAATTTTCCCTCGAGTCTGATACTGAGAAATTTCTCCCTGTAAAGTGTAAAATATTTCATCATTGTAAGATGGAGAATCTGATAGAGGAATATAAATCCCGCCGATTTTTATCCAATTTTAATCAAATGTGCTTTTTCTCCCTTGCTGTACTGGTGATGTAATAGGGGCAATAAATCTCTGTATTTAGTCTAGTTTCCATGATTCAAGAAATCTGTGTTTGTGCTTTTTAATCAAATTTTTTTATAAAACAAACCCTGAATATTCTAAAAGCGAATTCTTAATAATGAAAATATGCAACTGTAATTGAGTAAATAGAGCAAGTATAACAATAGTAAAACTGATTAAGTTGAAAATAAACCTTTGTGAATAATGTAAATGTACAAATAAATAAATAAGATAATAATCACAATGATAATAATTAAATGTTGTGAACGTTAATTAAAAAAATTATAAAAATTATTTCATCACGTGTGGTACATATTGATTTGGTGTATTTCAGGTGAACATATTATTGCACAGGAGACTTAGCAGTCATTAATTTCCATCACTGTTGGAGAGTTAATGAGTGGATGATGAGGTGTGGCCTGGGTGGATGTCGCTGAGGTGAGGCTTTTTAAATTGTAACTCCTCCATCTGTTGAAGAGCCATTTTTCTCAGGGAGACACCGGAGATAACTGGACGTGTGTGTGTCCCGCTTGATCATCAATCCATCAAATGGAGCAGGAGATAAGGGTATCAGTTCCTCCTAAGCAGTGCAAGATGTTTCCTTCTCAACTAGCTTCATTCCCTTGAATTATAAGACCATTGCACTGTTGTACAGATTGAAGGTTTGGATCTGTGAGGAGAGGTCAGCTGATTCAAAAAAGCTTGATCTGACTGCCTTTACAGATTTCACTCTTCTTAAAGTGTGGGAAATAGTTACTGATAGCAGTATTTCAAATGTGATTCCTCCCTGTGTAGAAAATCTGATCGTACCCTCCTTTAATGTCGGCAGGGTGAATTAGTTTCATGGCAGCCGCTGAACATGTCTGCTATTGACAGCTGAGATTGCAGTAGTTAAAAAATAATAATAATTAAAAAATAAATCAAGTCTTCTTTCTTAATCTTCTTGATGTATTGTGTTGTATTGATTGTGTTGTCTGGTGAATGTCTAGCTCTCTCAGCTGCTACTATTACTGTAAATTGCAATTGTGTCTTTTTCAATTAAAAGATTGAAAGTTATTGCATCATTTGTGTAGTTTCGTTAGTCAACAAACATGGCGAGTCATGTAATTTTCTCCTGTTACTGTCACTTACACTTACCTCTTCTTTCTAGTATCATGCACATAGTCTTAGAGTTAAAACTTTACTAACTGGGGCCCAGATCAGGAACCAGACAGGCTGGCTAAACCGACTGTATGCTAGCTGTCTCACGTCATAGAAGTCAGATAAATCCCAACACAGAGACTCTTTCACCTAGATACCATTCTATTGAGATTCTTTCTGTTCCCCAAATTGGTACAAAAAAAACCTTTCAAACCATTTAAGGGTTCAACAAATAAAAAAATAGATATAACACAGATGAAAAAATGCTAAAGCTTGGGTTGCTGAATATGCAATCCCTTTCTTCAAAAGCACTTTTTTTAAATTACAGGTTCTAACCTAGATGATTACTTTACTTCGAATGAGTACAACGTCCAAGATTACTGTTATAGACTAACATGCAAAGAGGAATATTGCTGTAATTGATAGTAATGTCATCAATATTACGCACAGGGCTAGTTTCTAATACGATTATTTTGAAGTGATGGTGCTTTATGTAACACTATTGTAGGGGAATTGCATTAAAATAGTCCAATGTCATGAAACAACGAGCACACCTCAAGACAGCAGTCAGAAAAATGGAGAGCAGGTATTTATTTCATACAGTGGCAAAATTAACGAGAAATAAAGCTTCAACCCCAATCACTTCCAAACATCACAGCAGTAATGATCTCATTAACTTTTTTACTTGCAGGATAATATTAGAGAGAAAATTATAACCATGCAACCGTCTACTACACTACTGAGTCAGACCAAGGAAAAATTTCATTCATGCATTGCTATAGGAGAGGAAGAATTGTATAAACTTGTTAAATCATCTAAATCAACAACATGTATGTATGACCCTATACAAGCTAAGCTACTTAAATAGATGCTTCCAGAGGTTATAGAAACGTTTAAGCTGTCTATTATCAAACCACTTATTAAAAAACACTACTTCATTCAACAGAATTAGTCGAATTAGTCAAGTACAGGCATATCTTGAATCTACAGTTTCTGTCAAAAATAATAGAAAAAGCAACATCCTCACAATTGTGTTCATTTTTAGAAAGAAATTGTATCTCTAAGGATTTCCAGTCAGGATGTTCTCAGAGTTACAAACAATTTGCTCTTATCATCCGATCGTGGTTGTATCTTTCTGTTAGTGTTTCTGTTAGTGATCTTAGATCTGTATTTGATACTGTAGACCACACAATTATTTTGACTATATTCGAATTCTGTTGGCATTAGAGAAACTGCATCTGCATTTGTTCAAATCATAGTTATCTGACCGTTATCAGCTTGTAGCAGTAAATGAACAAAACTGTTGCTTTTCACTCTACATGCTACCCTTGGGAAATATTATTAGGAAGCATGGCATTAGCTATCACTGTTACACCGTATCTAGATCAGATGAAGGGCCTGCACCTAGACATGACCGTAACACAGCCCTGATGTGTCAGAAACTAAACTGTCCCCTGTGAAGGCCTCATCAACACAACAAATGCAAATATGCACTCAATCGCGTATGCTGATAGACATATGATTCGCGTCTTAGGGTTTGGCATGGAGATGGTGGTGGTACCGTTTTCGGGGGTTTGCACTTTGAAATCTTTTTTGAGGTTTGCGTTCTTGGCCCGCAGGGGCACCATTGTCGTGTGGGTGGGTGTCCAGAATGCGCTTTCTATTTTCGGCTGAAAACATTGTTATGTACGCATCCCCAAAGTTAATAAATAATGATTATACAATGAAAATGAATGACTCAAAACTTGTTACCCTCGGTTGTGTGTGCGATACGGAGACTGACGACGAGGAGAACAGGTTCAAACCAAACTCTCTTTATTCATGGACGGAAAACAAAACCACTTTAAATATCAACAGAAACGGCACCAGTCAAGCAAAAACCAGGAAGACACTCAAGACATCCACACACAGGAACCACATAACGTTAACATCTGACAAAGACATGGGAACACGGGAGGGTAAATAAACACATGAGGCAATTAGGGAACAGCTGACATGACTTTAGGTAAGTTATTAGACCTGGAAGATACATAAAGGGACTTGGAAGGAAACAATGACAAGACAAGATCGTGACAAAACTAACTTTAGCTGTAAAATGACTTTCTTATGGAGCAGCTATACAGCCAGAATCAATCTTCATTGCATTATTTAACTATTTTCAATGTAAAGCTACTTTGAAACTATTTGATACAACTGTATTGTAAAACGTATTATATAAATGAAGGTGACTTGACTCGCTCTCAAACTCATTCACTCACTCTCCCATTCATTCACTCACTCACTTACTCTCCCGTTCACTCTCCTACTAAATAACTCACTAAATAACTCACACTTAACTCTCAAATTCAAATTAGCTTTATTCGCATGACTTTTACAGTATTGCCAAAGCATTGGCTATTGCGTAAGTAATTAACAAATACTCAATAAAAAGTAAAAAAAATAAATAATCAAATACATGAATACATTTTTCATGTAAAAAAAGAAATAACAAGAAAACAATTTAGACTAAAACCTTTGTACATTTGTACCTACATTCAAACAATATAAGAATATTTCTGACTTCAGTTTTGTCCGCTGGGTGTCTCTCTCAGTTTGTGGCAAGCTGTTAGATATTTACTTAATTTTGGTAATGCCATAAAATTTGATGCAAGTTGTTTGAACTTTTGTCAAATAGGCAGATCTGATGATCTGATGTAGCAGGAAGTGTTATTCTGTCTCCTCTTCTCAATGAGAGCACAGTCTCTGCTCTCACGGCTGCCATCTCTATATGTGCCATCCTCTCTATAGCCAGGCAGTGATCACTCAGTCTGTATCTGGTCAGTGTCTTTCTCACTTTATGCTCTTTCCCACACCTCAGGTATTCAGCTGGTTTATAATCTCTTTTCAGGTGTAAATAGTTCAACAGTCTTTTATAATTTAGTGGCATCTTTCCAATAGTAATGCAATATTGTTTTTGTAATTGTATGATTTGTTTGGGCTAGACTGTGTTGTGTTGGCGTAATTTCAGCAGCAGCCGTGAAAGTGCACTCCTGTGCAGGTTCTACTCCTGGCACTGCAGGAGCTGCTTCAGCCGCTTCAGCCTGACATGAGTTTTGCTACTGAGTAAGTCTATTGTGATTTGTCTACTGCTTATACCGCATATTGGAAATTAAACATTAGTGATATTAATAGAAATGATGACATCAAAACTACTATGTTTGAGGGCAAATCAAAGTAGACACTGTTCACAGGCAGCCAACAAGGACCATAGGTTGGAATTCTGCAAATCTATTAAATTGTTAAGGGCCAGTCACACAGCCGATCATGCACGAATTACTCACAAATCACGCACAGATTGGGTTTGTGCGTGCTTGTGCGTCAAGAAATTGACCAAAGTATTCCACGAACATTCGACGCACACCCGACGCATGAATCACTGACGGAGCGCGTCCAAACACACACGCTTCGCGAACGTTCCACGTACAAGCACTTTCAGAATCCACATTGTCAGTGGATGTCAGTGGAATGAACGTGATCCGTGCGCGGTTCATGCGTGATATGAAGGTGGGGCGTTAGTGGACGGACGTAGAGTACCGACGCATAAGCACTGACAGCCGACGCGTGTCCCGCCCATAGTCACGTATACTCGACGCATAAATTACGCACATCGCTGTACAGTTGTGCGTCGGAAAATTTTTGAACCGTTCAAAACTCAAAATCACGCTCAAACCGCCTTCGACGCACATCCACTTACAATCACTGACGGTCCACGTTCGTTCCACCAACGAATTACGCATACGACGCACGCTCCGTGCAGAAACGAAAATCTGTGCGTGATTCATGCGTTTTCGCTGTGTGACTGGCCCCTTACACAGGTTTGTAATAGGAAGTGAGACAGAAATGACTGACGACTCATTTCAGCAGTTCAAAGTTGCACTTTGCATTTTTAAAGCTTTGCAAACCTTTTACATTCACAAACAGCTACATATATTTTGTGCAGGAATATTCTAAAATAGTCAGGGGCATTTTATGTTAAGGGTTCATTAATATAAAAATCTGGGCACTTTAACAAGCAACATAATTTTAGATACCATTCAAATCTGCAGCACAAACAAAAGTATCAAAACAAAACCAAAGTGGTTGAGAAAAAATAGATATATGCTGTATGTACAATGGTTCATGTCTGCACTTCAGCTTAAATGTTATGTTTATTAACCATTTTTCAGGTTTTAGTTGCAGTCATGTTTTGATGGGAACTTCTGTGTATTCACTAATTGCCTCTGAAGCACTTCCTGCCAATCACTGGGAGGGCCAGCATAGCTATAGCTGCGGTTTGTTCGCACAAGCCCAGCAGACCAACTTGCTTTGACAAGTTAGTAAGCATTCTCTCTTCCAGCACTTCTTCTCCTTGTCTCTGCATCTCCAACAACAACAGCAGGGAGTAGACCACGGGGTCAGGCCTCCTCCAATCATCTAAAACACAGCCCACCTGCCACTCATCTCTCCGAGCCTGAAACCTGCCATGAATGAGTAGAACGAAGAAAGCGAGACAGCCTGTCCTCCAGGAATAGCACTGCATTGAAGCCCAACACTCCTGTGTCTGAAGCACTGACGCAAGACTGTCAGATCCTCGCGGCTGGTCTTCCTCCACGGGTCCTGCGCTTAGAGATACAGTATGACAGAGAGCGTCACGTCTCGCTTCAAGTTAATGTTGACAAGGTGGACGGCCAACGCTGGACTGCTGGAGGCTTCACACTTGGTTCACAGATGCACAATCTTTCATTATTGCCTCGGGCTACATTTTTAAATCGTTTGTTTTCGACATGAAAGTCATCTCTGGCTGAAACCTTCATGGCAGGAATGCAATCGAAGTTTAATTTGAGTGTATATGACGGTTTATGAGTGATCAGTTCATCAAAGGGGAAGAGTATTGATTTGGCATACTGCTGGTGGAAACCATGTTAGAGGAGTAGGTAAAATCAGGGAAAGGTTATTGCATATATATGCATTTCTGTATTTGTTTACTGAGAAGGGCCTCATGATTTATTTTTTTGTTGTTTCTAGTAATGTATTTTCTGTCACACCAGATAATATAAGTCCAATTTTATTCTAACATTCAGAAATAATGTTAAAAAGCAAAATAAAATACACTATATAAAACATTTTAAACACTCTCTCTCTCTCTCTCTCTATATATATATATATATATATATATATATATATATATATATATATATATATATATATATATATATATATATATATATATATATATATATATAGTGATTAGAATGTTTTGTATAGTGTATTTTATGGAATGCTATTATTACTATTATATATATTTTTCATTATTATTATTTTAAATACTTTACAAATAACATTATTCAGAACAGGAATGAAATTGTATAAAACAAATAAAATTGTTAGTTGCACGTTTTGCATTCAGTCGCAGTACATTTCAGATTTCTAAAAACACAGTTTATATTCCAGAAAATGTGGTATTCCACACATTGGTAACAGTGTTTAAATAAAAACGTGGACCATCAGTGATTGTAAGTGGATGTGCGTCGAAGGCGGTTTGTGCGTGATTTTGAATTTTGAACGGTTAAAATTTTTTCCAACGCACAGTTATGCGTCGGTGTGCGTTATTCATGAGTCGGCGTGCTTAGTTTATGCATCGAGTATGCGTGACTATGCGCAAAACACGCATCGGCCGTCAGTGCTTATGCGTCGGAACTGTGCGTGATTTGTGAGTGATTTGTGCGTGATCGGCTGTGTGACTGGCCCTTAACACACCTCTTGATGGCAGAGGAGAGAGGTTTATACACACAGGTCTTACTAACTTGCCTCTGTTACACTCACTACCTAAATATAACTTCCAACCGGGTCACGGCACCAAATTACTTGACCCGACTTGACTGGACTACTTGACCCCCTCCAACAAGGCTTCTTTACACAAGCATTATATTTACCAAAATTACCCAAATTAGTGACATCAAATCTTTGAAGATACTGTTGTTTTTTAGAGCTTAGTGGCAAGTAAACAAAAAAAACATGAGCTGATCATTATATTCCATCTTTGTTGTCTATTATATCTGTTTTTTGCTAATTTTGCACTTTACTATAACAGTACACAAATAATTATGTCTTAATACCACAATTAATACTTCATGAACATATGAATAGTTCATGAAGTTCTACAGTTAACTAAGAAAGGAGTAATATTGATTCAAGGATGCATAATTGCAGCCTTAACTACATGTTAGTACATGTTTGATAGTTAAAGCATTAATGAAAACTTAGTGGTAAAATAAACCAATAAGGCTCCATAAGAATAAATAAGTACTCTGAGTGTTTGCTCGTGCGCTCTATGTTCTGTGAGCCCGCGTTTTCGAGTTCGCTCGTCCTGCATGCTCTCTTTTCTGCGTGTTGTTGTGTAGAACATGGTTCATGTTCACATCGGTTGCGTGCTTTCATTTCTCGTCTTTTGTGGACACATGGCTTTTGAGTGTCCTCATTGACTGCGTGTTCAAGTCTTGTTTTGTCTGAGCACATGGCTAGTCATTGTGTAACCCCGCCCTCCTCCTCTTGCTTTCTTGTGATTGGATTGATTTGCCCCACCTGTCCTCCCTCTTTACCTGCCCTCTTTGTTCCGAATTTATTGTCCCTGTGTTTGCTGTCCTGTGCTGCTTTGTTGTCGCTTGCTGTTGTTCGTCACTTGTGTCTAATCGTGTCAAGTCCAGTCATGTCAAGTTATGCTTTTGCCCTCGGGGTAATTGTATTAAATAAAAACACTTCTCTCTAGGATATTTGAGTCCTCACATTTCCCTCTCCAAAACATGACATTTAATATGTTCTACGTTTGATAAGGAGAGTCAGTGAAACTAATGACAAACTAGTTTTATTCTCTGGCAACAATTTACAACATACAAAAATCAATAGTACAGCCAGCATTCACAACTGAAACTAAATGAATTAATGAATAACATCAAATATCTTCTAACATTTTTAAATATGAGTTTCTAACTGGTATTTTTTCGATATGCAGTGCAGTCCATGAGCAGTCATCTTTTTAAAATGTCAATGTAGGTAGCATAGTGCTAGTTTGTTTTGTTAAGTAGAAGAACTTTGGTCTCTGATGCCTCTGTGATTGCTTCATAATTTATGGTCATAAATTATTACACACTCTAGCCAGTATGCATTACGGTTGTGAACATAACAAAAACAAACAGATTGGATCCATAGTATAGATCACTGCAAAAGCAGAACACTGTGGATGAAAATCAGAAGCGGATAAAATATATATAATATAAAATGGCATTATATATATACACATACACACACACACACACACACACACACACACACACACACACACACACACACACACACACACACACAATTCAGTTCATGGTTTTAAGAAGTTCCTCACAAACATAACAGAACTGAATCACTTGAAGTGCAGTGAATGTCTGTCTCACACCATTTTTTTTTCCAGCTCTCTATAAATATCCCTGGAGTCTAGCACGACAGTGACGGTGACGCACACTGTGTATCATCAAATTTCTCCCTCGCACACCACTGCCAGCTTAAATTTTGTCAAGGTGTTCACGAGCCTTCGGCCAGCATTCCCTCTTGCTCTAGTTTACTTTCAGCTACACTACACATCAAAAACCCTTCCTCCTCACTGAAATATCTGGATTCTGTGGACGTCTCAGCATGTGTTTGCATGACTAGTTGCATGGATAAGTTTACCCCTGCTGGTAGATGTTGTACTTGCACTATTAGGTTTATCTAGTGAGTTGAACTTCTGACAGAATAATTTTTTTTTTATATAAGATAAGATATAAGATATAATCGCTGATTTTTCACATTAATATTGTAATTGTTTTACCAGTAGCCAGTTCATTTTTGATGTTCACTCAAAAATTTACATTTACCCACCCTTATGCATTCAAGTGCATATTTCAAGTACAATAACACCTCGGTTTACGAGTGACTTAGTATACGAGCAAATTGGTGTACGAGCATTTTATCAGAGTGCGAGTGTACAAGCATATTCCCTCGCCCATTTTTGTGTGGAAAAGTCCTAACGCTCAGCATCTTCGCGCATTTTTACTGCAAATAACCTAACGACAGCCTCGCACAAAACAGTCACGCGGTTCCCACCCCTTTATCGCTCCTTAACTCGTTCATTCTCTCAGCGTCGCTCAGTTTGGTTGCATCATTCACCACAGTGATACTTTTATAAGTGATTTACAGCGGTTTTACCTCTTGTTGTTAACATTAATTGTGATCGCTATTGTTCACGTAGTGAAATACGTAAAGTACAGCATATAGACAATGGCCCTCAAGATGAGTAAGAAAGGAGGAATGAAATTCTCCCTGTAAGCAGTAAAACTCTCCTCTCGTCTCCTTCACGCCAGCAGCGATGCTACTCAAAGCTAAATTAAATGGTCAAGTATTTTTTGAGTTTAATTGTCAATTATTAATTAGTAATTATATGAGCTCTTAATGGTTATAATTTTAACTGTACTTAATAGGGTTAAACCAAAAAAATATTTAAAATGTGCATTTATGGTTGTGTGGAACGAATCAAGTGATTTTTTGTGCATTCTTATGGGGAAAATTGTTTTGGTGTACGAGAATTTTGAGTTACGAGCTCTTGGAACGAATTAAACTCGTAAACTCGAAGTATTGCTGTAATGCCATTTTCACAATACACATAGTTCAATAGCAGTTTTACAGACAATCATGATGTTAATATTTTAATCTAATATCTTCATGCCTTATTGATGCATTTAGCAAATTAGAGCTGCTCAGTAATATATTTTACATTCTGCAACAATACAAGAAATCAAGTAGTTGAGTTTGATTTGTAGCACGTTATGCGTGTGTGCTGCATGCATGCGAGTTCAATGTAATATACACATTTAATATACACATCTGTGTGATATGACAATGGTAGAAAACAAGCTATTAAATGGAGCATGCTGTTTGCATTAATATATCTGTATTGCAGTGGGAAAAATGAGCACATTTGAGTCACTTAAATAACCATGTCAGTCAGGTGGCCATTCAAGGCAGTATTTGCTAGAAAAGAAAATGCACTGTGGGTAAAACCTTATCCAAGACTATCATTAAATTGTCAGCCTATGAGTTGTTAATTAAATTTATAATTTGTATAATGAATTACAAAACCATTTACAGTCATGTTATCAATTTTCTTAAGAAATGTTCCCACTTTGAGGACCTTAAGACCTCTTTGGATTTGAGGATGTTTGTATTTGAAATATATCGGGAAAAATGCATTCCCCTCCTATACACATCCACATACAATGGTGACACATCTAATGAGAAGAGACAAGACAGCGCAATAGAGCAAATGAATCCCTCAACGCTCCGACCGCTAAGCAATAACAAATGTCCCGAGGGAAAGTAGAGACTACCTATCAGAGGTTTATTATTCTCACTGCCAGACAAAAACTGGTTATAAACCACCATGGGGTGACTGAAAGGGCACGTGTTGGTTGGGTGTTTGTAGTGTCTGATGTAAATACCGCAGATGTGGAAAAGGTCAATTGAATGAGGTGACAAAGCACATTTTGACAGCTCTATTAAATGGTGTAAATTTAATCAAGAGCCATTATAGTCATGACTGGAACCATGTCAAATACATGTAACCAATAGGTTAGTGCAGAATGCATTAAAAAAAAATCTAATTTATGTGATTAAACCCTACTTTATTTGTAAACGCAAATCTATAACTGGATCCCATACATTATAGTTAGATATGTGTGTGCAACTAGCCTCAGTCCTGCTTATTGAGAGTGTGTGTGTGTGTGTGTGTGTTGTCCTGTCTGAGGTACTAAACAAATATTTACAAAGCAGTAGGTGCATTTATTGCTTTGAAATCCTCCCCTGCATTTCTCCTAGGATCCTAGCTTTATTGGTGTTTGTTTTGAGGGCCCAAAATAGGATGATGCATGGTCTTAGATGTTCCTTTCCCTGGTGTAACGATCACAGAGGCATAATTTCACAAGCCAACAGACAAAAGACAATCTCCGTGAGGCATTTCTCAAGGATGTTGGTGAGCCACACATTGAGAACATAACAAGTGAGTTAGCTTTAAAAGGGTCACGTACATTTTAGCCATACTTATAATGTTTGAAATCAGTTTTCATTTATATATTTCCATTTCTTATGACCATTGTCAACACTCTCGCTGATATTAAGATTTGAAACAGTCTGATATTTGCAGATGTACCTTTAAGAAACATGTTAAATGTGCAAAAAACATTTTGTTTACATACGTAGCTGGAGAAAGCTAATCGTTAGCATTCAGTTGAACTCCGGTTCAGTTGAAATCCACTCCTTTTTGGCCAGTATGTTGGATAGTATTTGTAAAAATAGCTATTACAAATTGCTGATTCGCTAATGAACAATTCAGACCATGTTCTAAACCAGTGTGATTCATTAAAAGAGAGAGAGACTCAAGAGAAAAGTAGCTTTAATGGTTTTTCCATGACGTTCCAGTCATCTGGAGAATGATTCACAGAATTATTTTAGATATGGACTGATTCGCTAAAAAATAATTCAGACAATGTTGCAAAACATTTTTGCCTGATTGATTAAAAAGAAGAGTAACTTTAAGGTTCTTTCTTTGACCTTTCCAGTAATTTAACACTTAATAGATTCATTGAAGCTCTAAAGAACAAGTACAGAAGACTTTTACTGTTTCTCCAGGTCATTTAAAACTCCATAATGTTTTCAGGTCTTGATTCCCCACCATCCTCTGAGGACTAAAAATGACGTACTTCTTGTTTATAGACCTAAATCCAGAAGAGGCCATCTATTCTTATAGCTCCACAGGTTTCTGAATAGTAACCAACAACCAGGAACTTCCGTCATAGATTTATTTCTCATAGACCGTTCGAAATCGCGGCAAACAGACACAAGTAAACCTAGTGTAATGATGATAAAGCAGCTGTCGTCTAAGAAGCTGATTTGGATTACCCTTCCCCTTTGTAATCCTGACAACACAAATGAAGAAGCATTCACTTTCCTTCCGTGGTTCGAGCTTGCGTTGAGAAGCAAACATTAATTAATCACACTAAAGGTGTGACAGTCTCCCTCTGCACCCATTTGAGAAAGGACTAGACCTAATTTTACCAATAGCTCACAATTCAGCAACAGACTGTTTCTCTCGCCGTTCACCTGTCGGTGGAAATGAGAAGTTAATAAAACTGTTCAAACTCTGAGTTGGAGAAGTTTGCTCATTATTTCACTTTTATTTGACTAGAACAATGAACCGAGTTGAATTAGATTGTTTATGTAGTATGGAAGCGCACGGGTCATCCTACGGCGTGTGTGGGCTTCAAAGCGGCCTCCGTCGCTGCACTCGCGGATGGAAGGCGGCACTGCCATGTGACATCCACAGACAGGGCGCGAGGTGAGCCAGGACTGAAACGGCATTGTAGCTGGCATAATTAAAGCATCCCCCAAACCTGCCATGTGTTCTGCTTCTGATTTACAGCTAATGACAGTTGAGAGCTCTAGCAAACTGAAGAATAAAGGAAAAAAACACTATAAATGATGAGCCACACCGATAATGGGATGTGACAGCGCGCAGAGATGCTCTATTGATCATACAGTATGTTCAGTTGGGGTTCTTCTTCCTAATTAGCGTGACCACGGATTTTGCGTCTTCCGGGGGCAGCGTGATTTTGTTGTTTATTGGGATATTTATCACAAATGCAGACGGAGCCCTGGGTTGAGCAGGCGTGCCAAATTTGTCACAGGTGTTGTGCTAAATTAAGTGGGTCTAACTGGCCTTCCTTTGCACAAAGTGTGTAGGCATGATAAAACTAACTTTATATATAACTACTTTTTCCCAAGTCTTAAAGTGAAAGAAGTTATATTTAGCCTCTCTTTGAAGTCATGCACAAGTTAGACGCTATCTGTTTTGTGCTGTGCCATTATTCGTCTTATTCGTATAGCTGGTCTCCCAGGCATGCCTAAGCTATCTGTGCTTGTCTGTTTTTCTGATTTTAGAAGGGATTTGGGCATATGGCCGAGCAGCTAAATGCCAGCGAATTTCTTCCCATTGTAATCAATGCATCAGGATACACTTGAAGTTTGCATTGCATCAGTTAATGTCTTTTTCTATTGCTGCTGTACATTTAAATATACATTTAGCTTTTACATTTAAATTTAAATGTACATTTAGCTTCTTATATATATATAAGTATATATATATATGTATAATATATGTATAATAGAATCGTATAGCATTATAATAATTAACAGTAGCAATATTATTGCTGTTGTTGCTATAGAAGCATATAGTACAGATGATTAGAAGAAGAATATTTAAGGGAAAATGTAAAAAAGGGTAGTATTGTTGTTATTAATTTTAATAGAATTATATAATATATTACTATACATGTGTAATAATTAACAGATTCAAAGGTTTTTATATTTTTATTTTTTGGGAATAAAGTCTCTCATGTTTACCAAGTGTGCATTTATTGGACCAATGTCATATCAAAATATTAACTTGATATTTTGTTTTTGAAAACATTTTAAAATGTAATTAATTCCTGTGACGTCAAAGCAGTATTTTCAGCATCACTATTCCAGTCTTCAGTGTCACATGCTCCAGAAATCCTAATGCTGATTTGCTGCTCAGGAAACATTTCTGAATATTGTCAGTGTTAGAAACAGTGACATTTAATATTTTTGCTGAAACTGATGTATTTTTGGTAATCAAGATTCTTCAATGAAAACAAAGCTCAAAATAAGAGCATTGAAATCTGCAATATAAATATTTTGTAATATTATGTCTTTACCTTTCCTGTTGATCAATTTAATGCTTCCTTTGTTATATTAATTTATTTTTTGTTTTTAAATCTTTTAAAGGCACAAACCATCAATTACATTTGTGCTTAAATCTTGCAGGTGGTGTGCAGCTTTTATGCTTCTAGGTTGAACAACGTCAATCTGACTTGCCGTGATGTGATGTGATGCAGGTCACGTCTGGTAGAGACATGTGTAAGACCAGACAACCACCCTAGGCTGGTTTATTCAGTGTTTTGTTTAAAGCAGGATTTGTGTCATGCCTGAAGATGACTTTATTACAAACAAAAGTGTATACAATTTAACTACTCCCAGAGATATTTATTATATGAAAACATTCCTGATCATTGCTCAAAATCAAAAACTAAAAGAATGCATGCAAGAACATTCAGACGAGCATTGTCTTCGTTATCCTGAATTCTTAGTACTCACAAGCTATGTGAATTCAAAACATAGTGCTTCACGAAAAGGTGATATTCAGTAACTAGTGAAGAGCTCATTACCTCAACCCCAGTGTTTCGGGCCATAGTCATGAATAATGAGGCCATTATGGAGATGTAACCCCATGGATCGGAAATGGCCTTTAAACCTTTAAATCCTTCTGCTGAAATTGTGTACTCCGCTGTTTTGTCAGGCTAGGTTTGCGTGCTTTACATTGCAACTAGGAATCATGATGGACACTAAAATGTGATAGATTGAATGCAGCGTTGTTTACGGTTTTATGCGCCGAAAGAACGATTTATTGGAAACCCTCTTCTGTGCTTCTATATTTGTTGTTTTCATGGTGTTGTTGCTTAGCCTGTTCAGTTTTAATATAGGTTTCCACCATATCAATTTAAAATATAATAAATTATTTAAAAAATAATTACTCTTTATTTAAATTTAGGCATGTTAATTTTATATTTGCTTAGTAAGTTAAATTTTACAAACTTCACAAAATGCTTTTACACAATACAAGAACACAATCGTTAAGTATATGTTCATGAAGAGCTATACACAATATATAAACAAATACAATGCAGTAAAAATTCCCAAAACACACTAAAGCATGTTTATACAAATACATTTTTAAACAACATTTCAAAGCACATTCAGCAGATCTAATATCCACTGGCAAAATATTTTCATAACTTTGGAGCCTTTACAGCAAAATTACTGCTTACTTTGGTCTTGAATTTGGTTATAGGAATCTTCTATTGGTTCTGCAATATGTATTAAGATGTAATACATCTTGCTGTTTAAAGCTTAATACATTAAAGCTAAATACAAGATGATATCTTGCAGTTAAATACATATGTGTCAAACCATTTAATGCTTTCTGTCAAAAATAAAATCAATCCTAAAATAAACAGGTAACCAATGTAAAGAAGTTAAAACATTTGTAATAGGATTTAAAAGATTTTCTTAACTGATGAAAACAAGAATGAACCAACTTCTTAATATAACATTCAGGCTCTGACCAATTATTACAACTTAATTTTTGTCAATATTTAACTACAGAATCTCCGAAGCCATTCAATTTTTTTTTATATAAAACTCAGGGATCAGATTAAAACTTCAAATTTTAGATTATGTTTTCAGAGCCAAGAGGAAGCATGTAAATTGAAAATAGAATTGGTCCCAACAGTGAACCCCTTTGGAAAAATAAACAGATCTTGCTTCTTTAACTTAAAAAGCACCAATAGACCCTTAAAGTGTTCAAAGTGAACAAAGTCAAGTTAATTTCCAAGCCCGTTCTGCCTTCCTACACATTCTCTTTCATATACAGATATCTTCATTAATCCATGATATTTGATCAACTACTAACTTTTTTTTATTTTAACTTGGGCCACTGAGTCTAATATTCAAGAACACAGATAGTGCAAGTCATTCAGCTGATCAACTGTAGATGTATCATAACCCCAGTCATCCGTTAAAGCATAAAAATGAGATGACAATCTTTCAACAATTTCAGGGTTTATAACAGGGTTTTATATAATTTCTCAAATTTAGAAAGGATTTCAGCAAATGTATTCTTAAAATAAGTAATAAAACTAGGGAGACGATATATCCTAAAAAGAGAGCATTGGTTATTTACCTTCCATCTTACCCTACTAAACTTTAAAACATAAAAAAAGAAAAAACAGAGCGAGTTTGCTCAAAACACATAAAACCTACAAAAACTACAGCAATGCCTTCACCAGAACCACTTGGTCTCGGCTTCATAAAAATAATTCTAATTCAAAGGACACAATTCATAGAATTGGGTATGCTCTTCATTCTTTAACCAAGTTTCTGTCAAAAACAAAAAATCTAAATCAAATGATGTAATAAAATAAATGTCTTATTAGACATTGATCTCACATATAGCATATTTTAACCCAAGTTTCAACCCACATAAGGTTATTAAGATTAACTGAAATTCTTTACTAACTATCTGTCTATTATGGCTAACATTACAAGCAATAAGATCAGCTAATAAGACATCTTTCCTGGAAGGGGCACACACTACAGAAGATTCATTGTCTGTACAGAGCAAGCCCAAAAACGTGTCTGCATGTCATTCATTCTTTATCTTCATTCTGATGTTATTAGATGAGATACAAAAACATAATTAAATTGCTTAAAAGAGCATGCGTATCTGACATGCTGTCCTGGGGAGGGCTCCGAGCTTGGAATTTGGCCAGAAACCACAGTACAGTGATCCCTCCTTTATCGCGGTTAATGGGGACCGGAACCCCCCGCGATAGGTGAAAATCCGAAGTAGAATTTGTCGCCCTAGGAATTTTTATGTATAGAAGTGTGTGTAGGTACCAGAATGTTTAAAATATGTATATTTATACTTTTTACTTTATTTAAATATATATATATATATATTTAAATATATATATATATATATATATATATATATATATATATATATATATATATATATATATATACAGTAATACCTCGGTTTACGAGTTTAATTCGTTCCAAGAGCGAGCTCGTATCCCAAAATGCTCGTACACCAAAACAATTCCCCCATAAGAATGCATTAAAAATCAATTAATTCGTTCCACACGACCATAAATGCCCATTTTAAATATTTTGTTTTTATTTTACCCTATTAAGTACAGTTAAAATTATAACCGTTAAGATCTCATGTAAATACTAATTAGTAATTGACAATTAAACTAAATTTTTACCTCTTCCTAGGGGGGCGTGACAGAAAATAATTGAGAAGTACTGATCTAATGGGAGCCTGTAGAGTGATTCCAACTGCCTGACCAGGAGGGCTCTTACAGCATTGTACAGGAAACTGTAGCTTATGCCATCAAACAGGTAAACCTCAATAGCAGAATGATGATTTGAGAGATTCCAACCACCCACCCGGACAGTTAGGAGGTGTACTGAGTGATTCCAACAGGCCAACCAGGAGGAACCACGCAGCTTGCAGTTCTCAGCGTCAGATGGTTAGGCCCTGCCACTCAATTGAAAGGGTTGTAAGTGATTATAATTCTCAACCAGGAAGATCAAAAAACATCGGACAGGAGCCTGCAGCTCACGGCATCAGATGGGTGAGCCCCACTGGCATTCTAGCCATCTTTTCAGGAGGGCCATTTTGACGGACAAGCTCTGTGTGCCTTTTGAAACTGGGTGCATGTGTTTTAACCACCAGTCTGGGAAGAATCGCTTGGCATCCGACAGAGCCTGTCGAGCAGAAGCATAAGCAACTTTAATCACTTGATGGGGAGGGTTCACGTGGCATCTGATGGTGGCACCAGTGATTAAACACACTCAACTGGGAGGGGTCGTGGAGCATTCAATAGGAGCCTGCAACTCACAGTGTTGGACAAGCGAGTTCCAGCTGGCCAAGACTTCAACCTTCCGACTGACAGAACTCATGCATCCTCTGATGGGAGCCTTTTTTACTTATGAGGGCAAGTAAAATTGCCATTTTTCTGGCAATTGAATATGCAGTTGGGACAGATCTTTTGGGGCTGCTGAAGTTGCTGCTCCTATACAAAATCAGTGGCTGCAAAATTTGTCAACTAGGATGCCAGATTGGATAAGGATTGACTTGAGATGTTTTTTGAAACTGAAAACATGTGACAAAGCGGTTGGAGTCATCCAAAAAGAGTGGGTCATTTGGCCTATGAGCTTCTTAAGTATAGGTAAGATAAAAGACAGTAATGCAGTTGAATATGTAATGGGAGATTGAATATGTAAATTAAATGGCTTTTTATCAGTTTTGCTTAGTTTAATAAAATAGGAAATGGTTTCACTTTCTAATTTAGATGAATCTGAAATTGAAGGATGGACATTCAGTTTGAAATTGTAAGTAATAGTGAGTTTGGAGCATCTGAAAACACCAAAGAAGGCTAAAATGCCATCAAGTGTGTAGGTGGTATTTGTGAAGTGATAACCTAAGCGAAGAGTGGAGATACATTTAGTCAGAATGGCCAGAGTTATGGGTTTTCTGGCATCTGGGAAAGTAGGTACAAATGGTGTGTTGTTTATCTCAGGGGAAACTGAGCCATTAATTAATTTGTGAAAGAATTGCACGGCATTTAAGTAGCCTCTAATGCAACCAGCTTGGAGGGTTTTGAGACTTTTTAAATAAGAAATAAGGATATGGAAATAAGAGAAAAATCTGAAAAATGGCAAATAATCTCATAAGGAATTACTTAAACCTTGAAAAAATGGCTTGGAAGATCGAGTCAAGCAATGAGTCGAGAAAAGGTTTTAGTCGGTGATTTATGGAAGATCATCTCTTAATAGTGAGGAACTGGAGTTAGGAGCCAGCAGCCTTACTTGCTGATAAAATCTTTATTCTGATGTTGCTGGTGACAGGGTGTGATGGCAATCAGTGGTATGGGCATGTGTGTTGCAGAGAAGAGGGTAAATGGTGACCTAGCCTGGGGAAGAGAGTTAGGGAAGCTTCCGGGCCAAAGTTGTTTGTGAAGGCAGCCTCACGCTTGGATCAGCCCCTGGGGCAGTAATGGGGAAGGAAAAGGAAGAGGAAAGCTGGGGTGGAATGTAACCCATCTGGGCCTGCCCTAGGTTTACACTAGGGTCCGGGGTTGGAGCTATAACCCAAGGACACAAAAAGAGATTGAGACTGATGATAGGGTCTACATCGCCAATGGAGGCGTCCTAATGCTAGGGTCTGCTGAAGGAGCAGTAGGCCACTGGTGGCGGAAAAGGATAGAGGCACCAGGAGAAGGAAGCGTTATCTGAGCCTGCGTCATTACTTCTATCAGATTTGTAGTTTTAGCAGATTCAACTGCCTCTTCAAGAACTCAGGAATTTAATTTTCTAGGTGCTCCAACTCAGCCTCTGTCTCAGAATATTCCAATGTAACAAGTCCTGTTGTCAGCATTCAACATGAGTCTTTACTAAATATTGAGTTCTCAGCCATATTTGTGTTCAGCAGCGTCTTATGTTGGTCTTGATGGAATGTAAACAAAATTCAGAAATAATCCAATAATAGTCCAAAGTGAAGATATGATCTGTCAGTGTGTGCCAGTGCGTGTCGAGGGAACAGGGAACAGTTCACCTAAAACATGTTGTTTCAAACCTTTGTGTTATTTTTTCCCACTGGAAAACAAAAGTAGATTTTTTTAATGGAATCTTTTCAGAGCGTGTTTCCATATACCACCATTTAGAATGACTGTGACTGTCAAGCTCTAAAGAGGGGGAAAACCACACTAAAAGCACCATAAAAATAACCCAAATGACTCATTCAACAGCTTTGTGTGCAGAACGAACCAATATTTATATCTAGTTCCACTGATTGTTTTAAATTATTGTTAAATGAGTGACTAATGACATTTTCAAGTGAAATTCTTCTTTTAATCTTATATTTTAGTTTAATATAAAGTGAAAATAAATAAAAGCACCACAGATGCAGAACGGGGAGCAACAAATCAAGGTAGCAAGAATCAGAACAACTGTAAAAATGCGTAAAGACATTTGGAGACTATTTAAGCAAATTTGTTAAAAGCCTATAAACACAATAACTTGAAATGTGACATAATTGCTCATTAATTGTGACCAATAGGTGGCACTGACTCCACATTGATCTGGTGTGCTCAGTGTTGGATGACAATTATACACCGTTGGTGTAAATGTGTCAAATCTTTCCAAAGATGCAGCCTCAGATATAGTTTAACATTAGTTTGGCATGGAATCCATTCATTTTTGTCAGAAGGATGTTTGAGTCTAGGTGGAGTCTAGGTGGAGATAGAAAATTATGTCGTAGGGTACAATTGAATAGTCTTGAGCCAAGGAATCAGAAGAAAACAATTTTGTTTTTAGCCCTTATGGTTCAGTTACAGTAAACTTGTTAGCATAAATGTGCAAGTTTGGTGGTGCAAATAGAAAAAAAGAGAAAATTGCTGTGGTTAAATGTTCAAACTCTCCTCTATCAGTCTACCCAACTTTTTACCACATAGTTCAATGGGCTGTCATAGACTCAAGAGTGGATTTATTTTTATTTCCCTCCAAAAATCAATGCGGAAAATATGAAAAATAGGCTGCAACAGTATTCAGGCTTCACATTTATGAAGCTCTAAATTGGCTTGCAGATCAAAAATAATTAGAGTAATAATATAGACCACAGGTGATTCCAACCTAATCATTAAAGATACTTTGATATGAATATAACTCTTCGGTAGTGCTCGGTTGGCCGCCAATTCTGCCGCCAATGATTATTTCAATTTTTTATTAAAACTTTTCCTGGTCATTAATTTCCAGATGTAGGTAATTCAACAACAACAACGAAAAACAAATTGTATGTACATCTAGTTAATGCAGTTTACGACTTTTCACCTTCAACAAATGCCATTGGTCTACATCACAAACCTCCCAGTAAACGAGATCACCTAGAGTTTTAGAAATATCTATGGTGGAGGTTTTCTACGGAGCCCGGCTTCTCATTATCTTTAAGGCTCCTCTCACTTCACTGCATTGCTCATTACCGCACACAGGAAGTAGAAGCTGACTTACTCTTAACTATGTCTAAATGGTGCTTGCATTTTACTGTCTGAGCCAGAGGTGCAAAGCTGTGGTAAGATAATTAGCCACCTGTTTTTTGACACCATCTGGCACTTTTCTAGGGTTTTTAATCATTAAAGAGAACAATGTTTATGGTCCATATGCACCAATATAAGTGGATGTGCAGAATACTGTGTAAAATGCTTTAAAAACATCATTCATTTGGAAATGGTTATTGTTTATTGTAAATGTCGAGGTGGAAATTGAATATTTTTTCAGGAAATAATGTTATTTAAGGAGCACATTTACTCAAGTAGACAAGGTGTCGCAATATCATGTTATACATAATGTATTATGGTGAATACTGTAGTTTATTGCTTTATTTATTTTTTGGAGATGTCATATTAATTCAACATGAGCTTTTTGATGACCTGCAAATAAGTACTTTATCAATATTTCATTATGCGGCTCTTAGAATTGCTTGGCAAGCACTTTTGCGGAGAACCAAAACTGGCACTGCTTTCTTGTCTTTCTTACTGCATTGGCATATTAACGGCATGTCGTAATTACCGTAACTAATAGATGACAAACATGACTTTTCTTCTCAGAACTTTTCACATCCAGAGACTAGGAATTCTACACAAACATGAATATTTTAGGTGCGCCTCAATTCACATACTTATGAACTATTCAAATTTTTTGTAGTGAAAGAAGTGTGTTCACACTGAAAAAGAAAAAGTGCACTTTGAATACCTGGTTGATGCACTTAATTAACCAAAAAAGCAAAGTGTGGAACGTTAGGCACTTCGTTCACTCAACTGTCAGACTCTGACATTGAATGACAAAATAACATTACACAATTCATACACTAGAAAGCTGAATATTTAGTGTATATGCGCGTAATTTGGGACAACCAGTAATTGTGAAAATCTTGTAATTACGGTAATTCACACATGGCGTTAACACACTTTGTAAACTACTACAGATTTGTGCTCTTGTTTCATACAAACACATCCACGCACAATCTTGGGTCTCAGTTAAGCCTATTTATTAATCATGGTGAAATTTACCTCAGACTTAAAGAGCTTATTCGTGGAATTCAGAAACTCTTGTAACGTACAAGACACTGAATATGATTCAAAGACCCGATATACTCTGGCTGAAGTTCTTTTCCATTTTTCACTTACGGGAAATAGATGGAAATACTTTTGGAGCAATATACTGTTAACGAACATCAAGATGTCATCCATGCTGCTTATATATGTAAATATGCTCTCTGTACAAAAATAGCAGTAAAAAAAAAAAAAAAACCAGCAGTTAAGAAAGCACATTTGCACCAGCTCTTCAATTCACAGGCATTTCAACATATGCGGTTATTTAAATACCCTGTTAAGACAGTTAACAGGTATATTTGAGTATATTTGATATATAAAGTATATTTGAGACTACATCTATGCAAGACTATAGTTTGAATTAATCTCTTTTCTTTGTATGACACATTGACATTACAGCTAATGTCATAATAGCTCTTTCTGCATTACCCTGAACATTTCATAATCATTCATTTAATGTGTCATTGAACGAAGAGAGGCTCTCGAGAGTGTGCTTAACCATCCCATCCTTTTGATTTCCCCACTTTACAACTTTCATAAAAGTCTTTCATATAAAAATAAGTCCACAGGCTCTCTCTACATCCTATGAAGTTTGGGAAGATCTCTTTTTTCAACATTTTGTAACAAGCTGTTGACACACTGGAAATTAAAAAGTAATGAATGCACTAAAACTCACATATATTTTAGTATCACATAAGTGTTAATAATAATACAGTAATATAATACTGCAGCTGTTTTCATTTTGTTACGACTTGAGTTGCAAAACGTAAAAATAAAACACGTAAGATTTTAAAAGATTGACTCAAATGATATTTCATTTCCACGCAATTATAAATCACTTAAAAAGTAAAAAAAAAAAAAAAAAATCTGTAAATGTAGGTTAGAATAACATTGACTTTACATTATTTGGCAAACTGATTAAATCTGATAAAAAATATTTTTCTAATGACTGATATAGACACTTTATTACTCTAACTCTTTACTCTTAATATACGCGTTCATTTTGGAAACCAATGTTGCACACACTGTGGATCCCATAATCACACACTTGCCACTACTATTTAGAGAACCGATCCCTTGTTTGGTCTCTCCTTAAAAGTATTTTGTTTAGTCCCCATAGATCTGTATACATTTGAATTAAAATAGACAAGAGTGAGGTATAGCTCACTCTTCTGAGTTTAGTCATGTAACGGTGTTGCGCTGAATGGAAATTCCCTTTATTAGCCTTTACAGTCTAAGTACACTTGAACCTGTGCCAAGTGTTAGCTGGAACGTTATAATCTCAGTTGGTGTGGCCAATGCTCCACTCAGAACTGGACTTTAGCCCATTACTATCCTGAAAGAGTTTTGCAGTAACCCTGGATACAACGTAATCTACTGTAGTTAATCATTAGTAACAATTTATTATTAGTCAGGTAAATGTTTCATCCAACATGATCAATTCAAATCAAAATCAATAGGATATGGGGGATATGGAAACGACATTTCAAATGATACCAAACATCTAGTGTTGTATGATAATTGTTCACATTAAACCAGCTAGATTTTTTGGGTGAATTTATGTGGAGAGAAGCAATGGGGGAAGTAGGGATGAAGGGAAGTAAATGTAGATTAAGACAATACTGAGGTGATTGGCTCAGTGTGATTACGTCTCGGATGGGATGCTATTTTTCAAAGAGAGTTCAAATGTTAATTTCCTTTGTTTTCTCAAACAGTAACCCTCTTTTAGTCCAGACCCTTTGGCAACAATTCTTAACTGGTCCTGAGGTTTTGTACTGTGATTAAGCAAAATCTGGGCCAAAACGGTAAATATATGTTAGAAATAAGCACATTTGTTAATATAATAAACAACTAGCTTGCTTGTCATAAACTAATTTTCAAATGGAAGACATTGTCCCTGTCAAAGGGAGAATGCTAATCTGTGCATGCATTATGCATTGTGAATAATTAGTATGTTTTCATTAGTTCAAATGTTAATATCTAATCCCTATATTCATAACTCTTATGGAGCTAATCTAATAGACCACATGTTCGGATATTAATGATAATGAAACCACATGGTGAATCAACTAATGATGTTTGCTGACAAGATACGAAGTGGGAAGTGTCCTTATGATAGTTTAACATCATATACAAAATGATCCAGTCCATCCTGTTAAAACTAATCAATGATGAATATTTCTAATAATAACATTTGGAAGCTAAACACATTTTGTCTCCATTTTGAACAATGCATGCTTTATAATTAAAAAACAACAACAATAAAAAAAAAATTGTGTGTGTGCTTGCTTTGGGTTGATGCAAAAACATTCAAAAATTTTTACGCGTCATTTGTGTGTCTTTTTAGTTCCACTGTACTGATGCTTTTTTATTGGTCATAGCAGTTGGTTTAACATCTTTTCCGCAAAAAATATATCCAGCGTTCTATAAATCAAATCTAAACCAAAATAAGCCCTGCAAAGCTTTCCAAAGTCATTCGGCCATTTTTACAACACTTTATATTATTGAGAGAGTATGACTCTGGGATCAAGAACCATGAAAGACAAATGGAAGGAGACAGAACAAGCAATTTAAAATTTCAAGGGCAGCAGAGAAAGGCAATTTAAGTTCTTTTGTCATTACCAATGCATGAAGCATGATGCAAGCAGGGTGCTTCCAGGATACATCGTCCGTGTTTTACAACAGTGTCAAACTAATTGGCACTGGAGTATTGTCTAGCATTTGCAGCAAGGAGACACATTTTACGTTGCTTATTCAACCTGGAATTGGCCGGCGCTCAGGATAGGTGCCAGAAAACTTCGCAGGGCGCCACATCTGATAACCTTTACTTAGATGATGGTTCACCTTTTGTTAGAGCAGCTCGAACGTTCCTACCAAAGCTATTTCCAATTTTAAAAGGGGCCAGAGAAAACAATCCAGGTTAGAAAAGGGGAATAACAGATGTGCTGGCTGGGATACGTTGCTGATATGACTTATCTGACAGCTATGCAATGATGTATCGATCGAATGCTGTGATAAAGGTAGCTACGCTCAATATTTGAGTTCTCCACAACCAGGCTGGACTGCAAGGTAAAAAATTGAGGCAATATTCAAATGTCAGCAAAATCATCCTGAGCTGTGACAGCAGGATTAAACACAATATACTTTATGGAAATTAGCTCTATTTTTTTTTTTTTTTTTTTTTGACATACAGACCTATGCTGCGTACTAAAATCTAGTGAGCTGTCTGTATTCTGCCTCATAAGATTCCTCATTTTGGCCGAATTCCAAAACAGTGTCACATATATCTTTTTTTATATGGACGAGGCAATCCCAGAATGTATTATGAGCTCTAGACACACACACACACACACACACACACACACACACACACACACACACACACAAGATGAGTCACTATAAAACCTGTAATTTTTTTTCATTAGTTTGAAGTACAAATTATAAAGTATATAATAAAGTATAAATATTTTCACTACATTACATATTAAATATTCATATGTATAAAAATATTGAGGTAGAAAGACTGACATGGTATGTTCTTGTGAAACGTACTCCAATAATTAGTCTTTTACTTTTAAATATTCTTTTGTTTTTTTACAGTGTAGATTAAGTTTAGTATAATTAACAACCGCCTCTATTTTTATGTACCATGAATATTAAAGGTGCATTTAAGGCATGTCAGAAAGATTGCATTTATGAGTTGAACGCACGTGGAAAGCTATCATTATGCAGTAGTAGTAGTTGTTGTGGTAGTAGCATTTACAATAGAATTAATAGCAGTTTATAGCAAGACGGGATGCGCATTTTTTATTCTGTATTTATTTGTAGAAGTAGAGTAGAAATCCTGGTCAAGCTAAAGTGATTTGAACGCACCTGATGTCTTAATTATAATTTCCAAACTTCCCAGGAGATCTTGAATCCATCATGTTATTACGTTAACATGTTTCATGCTAATGGTAAGATGTATTGAAATTAACTGTGAATTGAGTCTGCAGTGTGATAACGTCTCAGGTTACTTACGTAACCCTAGTTCCCTTAGAGGGAACGAGACACTGCGTCGGAACGCATATGGGAACGCATTAGTGTTATTGTCTCTTGAAGCGCAATTGAAACCAGGTGTGCGAGTGCACGTAGCCGAGTGTGACGTCATGAGCCAGGAGTATAACTGCACGCGGCAGACTAGCAGCCTCAGCTTAACTAGTGTCTGAAACAGCCGGCGTGCGATGGAGCTGAGGCTACGAGACGCAGTGTCTCGTTCCCTCTAAGGGAACTAGGGTTACGTAAGTAACCTGAGACGTTCCCTGTCAAGGGAACTCAACACTGCGTCGGAACGCATATGGGAACGAGAATACCCACGCCGCCTCAGCGAACGGAGTATGCCAAGCTAACGTAGCTCACTACGAAAGGGCCAAGGTTCCCAAAGCGGGGTTAAGGTCTAACTGGTAGAACCTAATAAAAGTATGCGGTGAGGACCAGCCAGCCGCATCACAAATATCGGCAAGGGGAGCCCCTGCGAAAAAAGCTTTAGAGGTAGCCATGCTCCGGGTAGAGTGGGCGCGGACATGCAGAGGACACTGCTGACCCGTCTGTTCATAAGCTAGTGAGATAGTCTCAACTATCCACCTGCTTAAAGTAGGTTTAGATGCTGGAGCTCCCTTAGGAGCCCCGAAGCATACAAAGAGTTGGTCAGACTTACGCCATAAAGCCACTCTGCGAACATAGGCGTCCAGTGCTCGCACTGGACAGACCTTGCTCCTGTCCTGGTCATGATCATCAACGGGGGGAGGACATAAGGCCTGCAGTACAATGTGACGAGCTGGGCTCGAGAGGACCTTCGGAACATACCCTGGTCTGGGAGAGAGGAAGGCTTTCGCCAGACCAGGAGCAAACTCCAGACAGGAGGGGGCCACTGACAGGGCCTGAAGGTCGCCAACCCTCTTGAATGAGGAAATGGCTAGGAGGAACACCGTTTTAAGAGTGAGAAATTTCTCTGAGATGTCCTCAAGCGGCTCAAAGGGTTCCTGGGACAAGGCCTGGAGTACCAGGGACAGGTCCCAGGAAGGAACCCGGGAGCGTACCGCAGGCCTCAGCCTGAGAGTGCCACGGAGGAAACGAGCTACTAGGGGGTCCCGACCCAGGGGTATACCACTCGGGGGCACGTGGTAAGCCGTGATGGCAGCCACGTACACCTTAAGCGTGGAGGGGGACAGCCCAGCGGCGAACCTCTCCTGTAAGAACTCCAGGACGATACCGACCTGGCAGGTCACTGGGTCTACAGGTTTGCTACCGCACCAGGAAGTGAAGGAGGCCCACTTCCTGGCGTAGAGTTTCCTCGTGGATGGGGCTCTAGAGTGGAGAATGGTCTCAACGACCTCAGTCGAGAGACCCGAGTCTATGAGTCGGGCCCCCTCAGAGGCCAGACCCACAGATTCCACAGTTCCGGGCGAGGATGAAGGATCCTGCCCTGTGCCTGAGACAGAAGGTCCACTCTGACGGGAATCCTCCAAGGAGTGCCGTCTAGGAGGGACACCAGGTCCGAGAACCACACCCTGCCCGGCCACCGCGGGGCAACTAAGGTGAGACGGACCCTGTCCTGGCGAACTTTCTCTAGAACCCCCGGGAGCAGAGCTACTGGGGGAAAAGCATACAGGGGTAGCCTCGGCCACTCCTGTTGCATTGCGTCCAGTCCCAACGGAGCTGGAGGAGAAAGGGAGTACCACAGAGGGCAGTGGGTCGCCTCGTGGGACGCAAAGAGGTCCACTTGGGCTTGACCGAACTTCTCCCATATCTGCTCCATCACCTCGGTGTGGAGCATCCATTCCCCGGGCCTCGGCCCCTGTCTCGACAGGAAGTCTGCTTCCGTGTTCTGGGACCCCGGAATATAAGCTGCCCGTAGGGAGCAGAGTTTGTTCCGAGCCCAGAGGAGGATCCGCCCGGCCAGCTTGGAAAGCCGAAGGGAGCGGAGACCCCCCTGATGGTTTATGTAGGATACCACCGCCATGTTGTCCGACTGGACTAACACATGGTGGCCCCAGAGGTCTGGGAGGAAGGCTTGAAGCGCCCTCCAAACTGCCAACATCTCCAACGCATTGATATGCAGAGAGAGGCAGGCCTCGTTCCATAAACCTTGGGCTGAGCGGTCCCTCAGGACCGCCCCCCAACCCGAGCGGGAGGCGTCTGTCGACAGCGTCACGCGGTGACAGACTGGTCCCAGTACGGGTCCTTGGGCAAGAAACCAGGGATTCTTCCACTGACTCAAGGCTCGCAGGCAGCGCCTTGAGACCTTGATCAGGCGGGAAGGGTTCCCCCTCGGGGAAAACCCCCTGGACTTGAGCCACCACTGCAGACGTCTCATGTGAAGCAAACCTAGCGGTATCACGCAGGAGGCTGCTGCCATGAGCCCCAGAACTCTCTGGAAGTGTCTGACAGTGACCAGCTGGCCTAGCTTTATGTCGTTGACTGCTGATAGGATTGATGTAATGCGCACGGGGGAAAGCCGTGCCGACATTGACACCGAGTCCCATACAACGCCTAGGAAAGTCGTGCTCTGCCTCGGCCAGAGTACACTCTTTTGGGCGTTTAGTCTCAGCCCGAGCTCCTTCATATGTGCGAGAACGACATCTCGATGCCGAACCGCCAACCCTCGAGACTGGGCCAAAATGAGCCAGTCGTCGATATAATTCAAGATCCGGATCCCTCGGGATCGGAGCGGAGCTAGAGCTGCATCCACGCACTTGGTGAAAGTGCGAGGAGACAAAGCCAGGCCGAACGGAAGAACCCGGTACTGATAAGCCTTCCCCCCGAAGGCGAATCTGAGGAACTTCCGATGCTGAGGAAGGATGGAGACGTGGAAATACGCGTCTTTGAGATCTATCGAGACGAACCAGTCCTCGGACCTGATTTGAGCTACGATCTGCTTCAGAGTTAACATTCTGAATTTCAGTCGCCTGACAAAACTGTTCAGAGTGCGAAGATCTAAGATAGGGCGTAAGCCTCCACCCTTCTTGGGAACTATGAAGTACCGGCTGTAGAAACCTGATTCTCTGGCTGAGAGGGGTACATATTCTATGGCCTCTTTCCTCAGCAGTGAGTCTACTTCTTGTTCCATGACCAGAGCCTGCTCGGGGTTCACCACTGTTGGTAATACGCCCGCAAAGCCGGGAGGATGAACCCGGAATTGAACAGCGTATCCTTCTGATACGGTACGCAGGACCCATCGAGAGATACCTGGGAGGCGCTGCCACGCCGCCAGGAAATCTACTAGGGGTATCAGCCTCTCGAGACCGACCTCTGGATATAAATATTTTGCCACCCCGGAGCCCCGGCCGAAACCAAAGGACCGCCGGGGCGGATGCTCTAGGACCCTCCTCAGAGGGGGCAACCTGCCCAGCACGGCCCGAGAGGAGCGTGACTGGACAAGACTGCCCGCGTAGAGCACGGCCCGGGTCCCTCGAGACCCCGAGCCGTACACCGCGCTTGGTGTGCACTGGTCCACCCCTCGAGGAGGACCAGCGCTGCGAGGCCGCGACCGGAGTGTGTCAGGGCCTCTTGCTCTTAGCCTTCCTGGCCTGAAGGACAGCCCTCAGATCTGTCCTTTTGCCAGAGGGCTGCGGCTGAGTGCGGCGACCAGCGCCGCCACCCGACTGGGGAGGCTGGCGAGAAGCCACACTCTGCCGCTGAGCAGCGCGGTGCGAGGAGCTGCTGCTGGGCTGCGGCTGGCTCGCAAGCCCAGCTGCCCGAGAGCGGCGGGGAAGAATCTTCCTGAACGCTACTTCCTGCTTAGCAGCCTCCTGAAATCTCTCGACGGCCATCTTGACAGCGTCGCCGAAGAGACCAGGAGGCGTAAGAGGAGCGTCGATCAGAACATTCTTGTCTTTTTCTCTGAGAGAAGTCAGGTTGAGCCAGAGATGTCTCTCTGTGGCCACCAGGGCTGCCATGGAGCGACCGATAGAACCGGCCGTTTCCCTAGCAGCCCTCAGAGAAAGATCGGTGGCCCTGCGCAGCTCGGCTACTGCCTCAGGGCCGATTCCCCCGCCCTCATCGAGGTCTGCGAGCAGCTCCGCCTGGTAGGCCTGCAGCAGTGAAGACGTGTGCAAACACGCTGCAGCCTGACCAGCCGCGGAGTATGCTCTGCCCACCATGGTGGAAGTAACCCGGAGGGGTTTGGTGGGCAGCGTCGGGGTTTTAAGGGGCGGCGATGAGTGGGGGGCGAGGTAGTTAGCCAGCGCCTCCTCCACTCTAGGCATCGCCCCATAGCCGCGCTCTTTGGCTCCCATAATGGTAGCATAGTTAGCGGAAACGCTGCTATGCACCCTATGGGAGGCGGGCCGCTTCCAAGACCTCGACACCTCGGTGTGGAGGTCCGGGAAAAACGGCAAACCCCGACGCTGAGGTTGCACTCGAGCAGGCAGGTAACGCTCGTCTAACCGACTTTTAGGGCGAGCGTCCCTGGGCTCAGCTGGCCACTCGAGACCGAGCCTCGCCGTTGCCCGAGTGACAACCTCAAGCAGCTCCTCAAACGCGGGTGAAGCTGATGGCGGTTCAGCTTCATCCACATCAATGCTGACTACGTCCACCTCTAGTTCCTCGGAACTAGAGAGGTTCAGCAGAGCGTCATCACCCAAGTCGGAAGTAATCACCGCATGGTGCGCTTCCGAATCCTGAGTGAGCGCGGATTCAGCAGGTAAGGGAGGAGAAAAGGGCTCGCCCGTCTCCAACCCCGCTGCTAAATCCAGCTGCGATCCCCATGAGTGCAGCCGCCGCTGAGCCTCAGCTGCAGCGGGACCAGACCCACGAGGAACGCAAGCCTGAGCAGTCCCCTCGAAGACTGCCAGGCGTGAGCGAAGAGTGCGCAGCGGCAGCTGCAAACACTCTGCACACTCAGTGCCCTCGAGCGCTGAGCGTGCATGAGCTTCGCCCAAACAAAAGACACAGAGAGCGTGTGTGTCCTTACCCGTGATAAAACGCGGGCAAGGAGTGACACAACGCCTGAAAGACTGTGAATCCGCCATTTCTTCCAAGGTAAGTGAAATATATCAACTTACAGCCAGCAGAGCAACTCAAACACACGTTAGCTTCGAGCGCTGTTGAAGACACTAAGCTGAGGCTGCTAGTCTGCCGCGTGCAGTTATACTCCTGGCTCATGACGTCACACTCGGCTACGTGCACTCGCACACCTGGTTTCAATTGCGCTTCAAGAGACAATAACACTAATGCGTTCCCATATGCGTTCCGACGCAGTGTTGAGTTCCCTTGACAGGGAACTGCTAGTATCTACATTTTAGCTCTTAGCATTACCATTTTGTTGGCTTCCCAGAAATAGTAAATAATCTAAAACAGTCACATATTTTTAGTTTTTGTTTTTTTCATTATAAAACTCTTCATAGGTTTACATAGAAAAGGCTCTATTTGAATGACACAGTCTATATAGGCCGTTCCAAATTAATCACTTTTGAGGTAGCATTTCACTATGGTGAAGGTAAGGTAGATACCTATATAAAACTTATTGGTTTTAAAGAAGAGAGACAATTTTGTGTTTGCGTGTTTAACCTGTCCTACTTGATCTGCTCCGAGCGAGATTTGAACCAAACTTGCTGGCATGGGAGATAAGCACGCTAACGAGAACGCTAAAGACCTAAGCCACTAGTGTGCCTATTGAGAGCAGGGGAGTGAGGTTTACACTCACAGCTCTTACTGGCCTGTATCCGTTACACTCACACTAATCCTCACTCACATCTGGGTCACGGCACCAAATGTAATCAATCCTACTGGACCTGCTCCGAGCACTATTCAAACCCAGGTCGCCGGGATGGGAGCACACCTCTATGTTAGCTTTACACACACAGCTCTTAATGGCCGATGTCTATTACACATGCTGAAAATAAAGTTTATTGTGATTTTTGGTGGTATTCACTTATTCTGTTTTCATTTTGTGGCATTTATGTAGTAATGCAATTAACCTCATGTTAAAGCAGATAATGTCATCAATTTCGTTCCTTGAAAAAAAATGTACAGTAGAACAAAAACAGTTCTTTTGAAGTTGTCGAGAATGACTGATGACGGACCAATTAAGAGTCAGGAGTAATTGCGAACTGAGGAAATAATGTCAAAAAATCGTTATAATAAGAACAGAGATCATAAGATCATAAAAGCCATTTTATCTATTTTGCAAGCTTCTGACATTTTGCTATAACTTGACCTCTGTCCAAAATCCTGCCTCATAAAGAGATGTCAGAAATCCCTAATGTAAAATATATATACGTTTATATATGTATGTGGTTGTGTGTGTGTACGTGCATGCTTTAAAACACGCTGTATCAGTATCTTCACACTATATCACACATCATTGGATGAAAGTAAAAAAGGTGACAAACGTCAAGAAGTGTTTTGTCCAATGTCACCTGTTCTCCTTTCATTACCGCTTAGCATGTCGCGGCCACGCTGTGATGAGAGCGTTTGCATTTGCCCCATGCCGTGACCACAAATCTGCCAGCGAATGTTCTGCCGAGCCGAGCCTGTCGGAGAATAATGCGCAAGCTGCGAGGAGGAGGAGGGAACGAGTCCGAATAAATTACCTGAGCCCTCAAAGAAGGAGGGGGGCAAAAAAGCCACTGACTTCATCAATCAATCACAATCAACTAATTGCAGGGCTGGCACATTCAAATCATAGCGCAGCTGGAGGTTAATGAAAATTGCACCTTGCTGTGACATAACATCTGATCTTGTTAAATAAGAGCGTGGCGCACGAGTGGGGTAGAGGATAGAAGAAAATCCTAACTGTCTGTCAAAGAGGGATCAGACACCTTCTACATAACGCCTTCTGAGTTTAATCAGCCTGACAAACCTTTTCAATTCTGCCAGTCGCGAGTCGCTGAAGTCGAGCGGAAGGAAGGGAGTCGCTGACCTTGGAAAAGCTGTGTGTGTGAGGCTGTACGTACGTGCGCTCAGGGCTGAGCCGTTTGAGGTTCGACTTGCAAGGATTTCAGCTGGAACTGAGGGGAAGGGTT
The DNA here is from genome assembly GCA_037043235.1 of Rhodeus uyekii. Classification (NCBI taxonomy): domain Eukaryota; kingdom Metazoa; phylum Chordata; class Actinopteri; order Cypriniformes; family Acheilognathidae; genus Rhodeus; species Rhodeus uyekii. The sequence goes on from JAWRVZ010000087.1 coordinate 202,655, forward strand.
GTGCGTTGTTGAAGCTGGATTTCCCCAGGGAGGCAAAATATCTGGAGGCGTACATGGTACATACTGCACACTGAATGCAGCGAGACAGCTCCAGAAGAATGGAGGCAGGATGAGCTGAAAAGATGTTGTCAAGAGGAAGAATGTGGCATATGAATGAATGGCTTGTGGCTCATTTGAACGTAATTCTCTTCCAAGTGCTTTAACTAAACCAATGCCTTTTGAACATTTTCATCCATCACATTTCTTCAGTCTTGCCTCCATATACTGCTGTACTGTCTTTGGGATTGAGAGGCATATTTGGGAGTTTCTTCAACTATGGGCATCTTTGGGTCTATGGACTTTTTTTGGATAGGTTTACCAAAGCTTATCTTAATCTGAAATGACATTGATTTTTCTTTTAATTTCATCACACATAATACATGACTACGCATCTCAAGCATGTTCTTCACCTGTCAATTACTTAGTTGAAGAAACACTCATATTGACTCTTGAATTACATTTATGCATTTGAGAGACGCTTTTATCCAAAGCAACTTACATTGCATTCAAGGAACACATTGAATTAGTTCTTGCTTTACCTGGGATCGAACCCATGACCTTGGCGTTGCAAGCACCAATGCTCTACTGATTGAGCTACTGTTCTGTTTAAAGAAACAGATTGAATTTGATTTTACATTTATACATGGTATTCAATCTCTTTTTCTTGTCTCACAGCAGCTTTGAATAATACAAAACAGGCTCATTGCGAAAACAATATCGTGTTGATTCTTGCACTTTTTGTGGGACTTTCAAAGTGAACTGTGTCTACATCGCAAGTGCACTGTTCTTACCATGGCAGAAGCGAGCTGGCTTGTTATGTAAATGTTAAAACATGTTCATTTACAAATCATGCACTGTTGTAAAAGTGTTTTGAGGTCATAACATGCGGAGACCGTGAATATTAGTCTTCATGAATTCATAATTTGCCTCTGCAATCATAATTAGTTTGAAAAGGATTAAAAGTGTTTGGCGTTTTACCACTACTAATGTTCATTTCAACTAGAAACTGCAGTTAATTGCATGCATTGGTAGATTTTTGGAGTTTGGCAAACGGGTAGGTAGATCTTGTGTTGAATAATCGCTGTTTTAGCACTTTAGCTGCTGTGTGAACATGGTTAGCCACATAGAGGCTGGAACGTCCATTAGAAATGCCATTTTCTCTGACTCCCTGAATCCAACGTCACTCTAAATGCTCTACTGGTTATCATAATATCAATAATTAACCATTTCTGAGAATTTCCTAGGTAACATCAGTGAGCTTTGTAAACTGACCATTATTTAATGCCCCAATTATGGCTGCTTAATACATTTTCAGGATAGTCGGCATGGGCGATGATGGTATTTACGATGCCATTAAGTGCCTCTGTAATTCCATCATTAAGCGGTTCATTATGTAAAGACTGTGGTTTAATCTCTTAGGGGGCTCCAATCACCACCGAGCTCTATTAAACTCTGCCGCCCAGTGATTGCCACGGACCAGGCCTTAGTTGATGATAGGCTCCAAATTTCCCAGCACAATGCCATCATCACTAACTGCACAAAGGGAACAAGATTGCAAAATGTTGCATAGGTCAAGTGCACGACTGAAATTAGAAGCTGTTTGCGAGTACAAAGTTCATGCAATTTATTTCAGTATTCTCCATGACTTGCGTTTCTCACGCTTGAGTCTCAAGAATTTTGTATCAGACTTTATACAGCTGTATGCTTGAGCTGAGATTTTTGTCACAAGGGAATCTTTTGTACTTCTATTTTGAATCTGAGCCATAAAGCAGTAAGATTCTTGTGAGAGAGACATGTGATATTTCAAATGCAGCATTTGTTTTCTCCAGGCCTTTTGAACAAAGACGAAGCTTTGTTCCACAAGAGGATCCTAAGATGACTTCTGGTCTTATTCTAACACAAAGTCAATATTCTAAGTATGGTAATGTGAAGCTCATTGTATGCAATTTGTTAGGTACCATGCACAAATAAATAATTAGGGTATGCTTATGAAATGCTTTTTTTTTTAAATGTCATTGTTGATTTATTTTGGTTTGGCTTGTTTCCTGTCAGGGTCCTGAAACGCGTGTCTTTGTTTACATCCCTCGTTTCTCTTTCTCTCTGTCTTGTCCATCTGTTTTGGTTGGTCGTCTTTGATTCCTTTCAGTCTTTTTTGGATTTATCCTGTGGATGTTTTCTGTTGACGTGTATGCTTGTAGATCTTTAGCCAATGATTGCTGATCTTTTGGGTTTTGTTCCACTGTAATGGAACAATATTGTTTTGACTTGAACAAGTCGTAATATTGACTACCTATCTCGTAAATACAGTAGGAGCTTAACCTGTTCACTGAAGAGGTGAATGCATTCCTAGAATGCAACGCAACTTGCTCAGTGTTTAAAGAATTAAGTTTTAGTGGACGAATATTCATAATTCTCAGTTTGATCTTCACTAACCATAGCTTCTATTAGAATGACATCTGATCTGGTGGTTATATAGGTTCTAGTCAGCAAAGTTCAAATATTTCAACAACCAAAGCAAAATAAAGACTGCAAAAGTATATATTTGCACTGACAAGCACATCTGTGAGGGGGTAAAGACATGCACACAACTGTATGTCAGGTATGGTGGAAGAGAGGACTCAATGCGCTGGGAAGAAGGGTCTTTGTTGAAGAGAAAATAAAGTAAAACCTGAAACCAAGACTACCCCGTGGGGGAAAACACGGTCAGCTGGACTGACTAAACTAGACAAAACAGGACACGACTAGACTGTAGCTGCGACACAGACTAATCCACAGCAAACGACATGTCAATTGACGATGAAGCCACGCATGACAGAAAATACGAAGGGAATAAATAGAAACAGGAGGGATGATGATTGAACAAGAAACAGCTGGGATAAATAAAGCTGATGACAATGAAACAAGACGGATGGGGTAACAGTGACAAGACTCGAACACGCAGCCAATGCGGACGCGCATCGCTGCATGTCCACAAAAAACACAAAGACAGCGTGCAGCTGGTGAAAACCAAACTGCGCACGACACCAAAACACAACATGAAAGCACGCGGCCAATGTAAACACGAACCGAGTGCTCACAACACTGCACAAAGACACAAGAGCGCGCGAGAACAAACAACCACCTGTTCTCGTGCGCTCACAACAAGGACGAACACACGGGTCATGAATGTCCGAACCCCAACACAAAACCGAAACTGAACATCATAACCCGAACACTAGACGCTACACGGACAAGAGCGCGCGAGACACAAAACTCGACATTACGGTAGTCAGAGCTCTGCCACAAAAACAAGAACCCTGACACTGTAGTTTAAATGAGTACAAAGACATTTTTATCCCTCATGTCATCTGGAGAGACATGGATAACATTTTCTAGTGTGCATGTGTCAAACAATTATGTTCGCAAATGCTATAAAATGAAGTACTGTATACTTTGAAAGTCAATGTGTTCAGCTTTACGCATAAGCTAGTGTTCGTATTAAAACTTAAGTAACCTTTGGGGGTTAGAAGTAGTTTGTATTATCATGCTTCTTACAGTTGGATGCTTGTGCTGTGCAGTTTTTGTCACAAGGTTTTGAGATTTCAAACACAGCCTTTGTTTGCCACAGGCCTTTTGAAGGATGAAACAAGCGGGTAAGAAAAAATATAAGCAAAGGCCAAAAGCAAATGCCACTGCTATCTTAGTAAGATTAGGAATTTGATGCTCAAGGTAAAGCCATCATGCGCAATTTCATCTCTTTTTGTGTTATCTGTGCTACTGCTTGTTTTGGACAATCCGTCACTCAGATATGAGACAGCTGTCAAAGGATGAAGATACTGACACTTTTTTTAAAGTATTGGCAGCAGATTCAGGCGACACGCTGCTCCCCAGAGCCTCCAGACTGTCAGGTTTCTTTCTCTTTGGTTTCCAGTCCTTAGTTCCTTTTCTGACACTGCTTTTATATCTGTATCCTGCTGCCATCCTTTCACTTTTGCCTTGGTTGGAGTCCTGCAGATAATGTACTGCTTCAAACTTGAGAGTATCAGTATATGAGGGTGTTTGCAAGGTTTGCAGATCTCCAGTGCATGATGTACTGAGATTGAGCACTATGACTGCTGTAATTTGTTTACTTCAGAATGGAGGCCTAAAACTGTGGAATAAGCACAATAGAGCTGTATATGTTAAAAATGGTTTTCAAGTCATGCATATAGTGCATACTACCCACTTTAATTTGTTCAAGGTGATATAGAGTGCATTATATGCCTGCCCACTATTTCAGCAACCTTTTTCTCCCATAGGGGTTTCAAAAAAATCTTCGTTAAAGCGTTTTGAAGCTATGAACCGAGCTAAGCAGCTACAAGGAGAACAAGTTCGATTTGATGAAAAAAATATTTGAAAATTGGACAAAAACATTAAAAAAGGTACATAAAATAAATATAATAAAAAAAAAAAAGGTACAAGCCTGTCTACTTAATGGCATAAGTGAGGGAAAGAACTACAATCCCATAATGCGCATTTTGAGAGTGTATGACCAATTCGATTAAGTCATTTGCGATACTACTACATAGCACTAGTTTGACTGGAACTAACTAGCATAAACTAATCTGGGCCAACGTGGAATAATGATAATCTTGTTTCGTTGCTCTTTATATTTCTTTACATTCTCTTTCATGCTCTTCATCAAAATGCCCAAACATGTTGGCTCTTTTAATTCCAAACATCAAAACAAACAGTAGCTAGCCTGCTATGTTAAGCTAACTTGCTAGAGCTAACAAGACTCCATGTGCATGGTGTAGAGTAACTGAAGGTGAAATTAATCAAATCATGATCTACTCTCATAGCTCGACTGATAAGACATTGCTAATTTCTTGGAATCCATTCATTCCCAGAGAACAAACACACTAATATTATCTGTAGCGTGAATGCTGTGTAGCCACATGTATTGTAAACAGACTTTTCAATGTATATCCTGGTCAACAGATACTACTGTCAAACATAATAAGTTTGTATAGTTGAGGAGTGTTTGTTGATTTTTCTGCTTATTGTGAGATGAAATGCTTTTCTTTGCTGACTGTTTAGTCATGTTTCGTTTGTTTAGCAGATATCTTTAGTGAAAACTTAAATACAGCTGGGTTTATGAGGACCTGACCATTTTTTTGTCTGCAGAACTATAATGCTTACCTAAAGAAAATATGAACGTGTACAGTAAATAGGATTTTTAGTTGTTCATTTTCATCTGTGGATTACTGGATATGACAGATGTGCAGATCATTTTTCTGTCAGTTTTGTTCCACTTGCTGAAAACCATGTGTCAAATTAAAAACATGTTGAGCTTTTAGTAATCTGTATAACATCAAAATACCTAAAGTCTGTTTCCAGCATAGGATATAAGGGACCACAAAGTGATTTTTTTCATACTTTTTCAGTTTAGTCATTGTAGTACTTGTCTATTTCTAATTTTCCTTTGAGATGTTTTCCATCTAGTATTTACATTGAATTGCATTTCAGCTTTATTTTAATTACCGATAGAGTTTTTAATAGTTTTAGTTATCAAAAATACACTGATTTATCTAAATAAAAGCTCATGTAACATTTATGTTTGTCGCAAAATTCATAATTTTGCTCTATTTTTACATAATCAGTTATTATTAAAATCAAAAGTTTTCTCTTTTAATATTATTTAATGGACCTGAACTGACATGACCTAAAAACTAACGTTAACTAAGATGAATAAATTATGTAACAAATTAATTGCACATTTTTAATTAATACATTAACTAATAATAATAATGCATTTTATTTTTTTGTAGTGTGCTTTTCTCAAACTCGCAAAAAAAAAGCGCAACTTATAATACAAAACAAAAAAATAAGCGACAAAATACACAAAAATAAATTATAGATTAAAAACCGGACTAAAAAGATATGTTTTGAAACACTGCTTAAAACAATCATCAAGAGAGTTAGCATTCCTAACAGATGCAGGTAATGAATTCCACAACGTCGGTGCATTGTAGGAAAATAATGGGACTGTCACATTCACTGTCATCCAGGACTCTTATTTTGTCTCATTTTGGTCACATGTTTTTATTCCAGAACTTTCCAGTACTCATCAGTTACCTTAGTCACTAATCATCACAGGTGTTTGTCTTTAGGTTAATCACTGTTAGTATATTTAGTCCTCCTTGTGCACTCTTTGGTTGTCGGTTCTCATTTACGCAGTGGCGTGTAATTCCTTCTTTGAACTTCGTATGTAAATAAAGATACAATGCATGTGATTTTGCCGTCTTCGTGCCTTCCTTTTACACGCACCCGTGACAGGGACCTTGTTGTAAAGTGTTGCAACCTAATCTTTAGAACAATTTGAATACCATACATTATAGTGTAATGGCCTAATTCCCTTGTAGCATTTGATTTAAGTTTTTAGTGTTTTATTTGTAGTTTATATAAACAGTATATCATTTTTAAAAGCAGTATTGCCTATTTATCCATCTCTGTCATAAAAAAAAAAAATGTGTGCACCGACAAACAGGAATTTAGGAAGGTCTTGTTGTGGTTCATATTTTGGGAGAAAGATCTTATTTTCAATGCATTCATGATTCTCACTCAGCATTACTTCTTATCTGCCTTACAGCCATCATTACTTATGAGTGCAACCATCGCCACTGCCAATATTGTCCTGAATTTTTTTGTGTTCGTTTGTTTGCTCCGATAACAGCTCTCCAATTTTCCCACAGAGACGTGCTTATCATAGCCAGGTTGTTTGCAGATGAGGTAAAGCAGGGAGTCAGATCAAATATTGCTCTAGGATCTCCAGCGGCCACATCCTCTAATTACTAAACGTCTTACCAGGGATGTGTTGAAACGCTAACAAACGGATTACGAAACGGCAAGCCGAAAAGATGAAGGTTTCTAATCCCCATTATGTCACAATTACATCTAGTGAAAGTAAAAAAGCTAGAAATAATTCAGGTCTGCGGAACGCCCGCTGTTTTGAGGATAAAGTAGCCGTCTCTATACTCGAATTAGATAACATCGGCAAAGCTTTCCATTAGGTCCGTGTGGAAAGCAAGAGATAGTGCACAACGTCACCAGCTGAGGAAAAACCAAAGCCAGCCTTTCCGGAGGCAAGCAATAAGCGATTGCGAGAGGATTGGAAAGAGCATGGGAGCACATCCAAAGGAGGCAGTGCAATTTGCGATTTTCAAGAACCCTCTCTAAATTGAACCTCATCTCCGACTGCAAATGTCAAATTATAGCGATATCCTCTCATCTGCACAGCTTCTTTTTCATGTCCAAGTATAGTGTGCGGCCCCTCACGCTCCCTCGCCCCTTGTTTCCCTCTCCTTGTCAAGAGCTGCCTTTTTTGGGTCTTTGTACTTTCTGGTTCAAAAACCTCAGGCCCACTGAGTATCAGCAGGGATTGCTCCAAGCAAAATCTAACTTTTTTTTTAGAAAAAAAAATCCTTTTTCCTGAGATATGCCCACATGCATTCCAACTAAAATCCACATGTTACAACAAGTAAACAAGCATGCAAGCTTTTGATTGCAGACACCCAGATGAATTTATGAAGCTGGATGAAAACTAAAAAGTAATGAAAAGGTGCTCAACTGCATAAAGAAAAAAGATTTAAAGAAGCTTAAAAATGAAAACTCATAATGTTTATATACAATTTGCGAAATAAATGGTATAGGGTCACTGACAAAACAGACAGATTTTCTAAATTGCCTAAAAATCATTTAAATACATCTATTATGTGCATGTACTAATATGTCATTTTTAATACAAATTTAAATTTAATGACTAATATATTACCCTTTTTTATCCAACGTCATTCATTAGTAATGCATTAATATAATTTATTTAGGGACTCGCACCACATTATATCTTACAATTATTTCTTATAATAAAAAAGTAACATGTTCGGTGCTCATTCTGAGTTTTCAGTTTTTTTTATTTAAGTTAACTTTTATTACATTATTATAAAGGGTTCACAACACAGGAAGTGGTTTGTAGTAAAAATTCTCAGCACTTCAAATCTTTCCCATTGTGTGACACACAAACTTCTAAAAAAAACCTTCTCCTGAACCTCGGACGTTTGTGTCCTACAAAACCAAATCTCCTCAGCCTTGATAAGCACAGCCTGTGGAGTTTGGTACTGCGCACACAGCTGTGTCCAAACCTATTACCACTGAGCTCCACATCCCCTCTCCCCAGAAGGCATGATCTTACTGAGTGTTTTTCTAATAGAGACAAGCTGTCCTCACACTCCAGCTATCCTATTTTGAGTTGTTATGGATGACAAACCTCACGAATGCAAAATCGGGTTTACAAACTTCTTTAAGTTTCCAAAGTACAAGATGGGAGGAATATTCTATAGTCATACAAGTTTTGCTAATACACATTAGTTAAATCATGAACAGCCTGAACTCTTGAGAGCTCAGGCTAATAAAACTGATATCTGCAGCAGCAATAATCAATAGCAGAAGCAGCAGCAATAACTAACACCAGCAGTATTAGTCAACAGCAAAAGCATCAATAAATCAACAGTAGAAGCAGCAGCAATAACCAACAGAAATAACAGTCGTCAACAGCATAAATATCCAAATAGCAGCAGCAATAATAAACAGCAAAAGAAATAAGCAAAGAGCTGCAGCAACAGCAATAATCAACAGCAGAAAAATAAATAATCAAACATCGGCAGCAGCAGCAATCATCATCAGCAACATCAATAATCAGCAGCAGCATTAGCAGCAGAAATAACCAAACAGCAGCAACAGCAATAATCAATAGCAGCAGCAATAATTATCAGCAGCACCAATAATGAAAACAGCATCAGAAATAATCAAATAGCAGCAGCAACACCTAACACCAGCAGAAAAAAACAGCAGCTGCAATAATCATCAGCAGCAGCAATAATCAAACAGCAGCAGAAAAAAACAGCAGCAGCAGTAGCAGCAATACCTAACACCAGCAGAAAAAAACAGCAGCAGCAATAATCATCATCATCAGCAATAATGAGAACAGCGTCAAACAGTAGCAGCAATAATCATCAGCAGCAATAATCAAGAACAGCGTCAAACAGCAGCAGCAATAACAATCAAGAACAGCGTCAATAATCATCAGCAGTGTAACGCCTCGCCACACCATCAGGGGGAGCCCACGTTCATGGTCTGTCTGATACCACTCCCTCTGTGACCACTTCCTGTTTGAGGACTATATATGGGCTAGGATCACTAATGGACGGGGCGACGTATTGCATGGGCTGCCCCCCACTCTATGGGCAGTACCGCTTTACTTAGCCATGTTCTCTTGTCTCATTGTTATGTTATGTCTATTCATGTTTATGCTATTGGTTTCTTGCTTTGTCATGTTTTGTGCTTAGTTCCATGTCATGTTGAACAGTTTTGTCTATGGGAATGCTGTAACCTTGCTGGTACCACAGCCCTACTAAGCTAAGCTAGTACCGCTAATGGTAGTGCCAGCAACCTTATAGGTAGCATAGCTTACTGGACCATGTTTTATGTCATGTCCAGCTTATGCCATGCCATATCTAGCCATGCCTTGTTTAATTATGTGGTGTTTCAGTGTTATTTTATCATGCCTTGTTATCCATGCCATGCCAAGATTAATCCATGCCTTGTTCATTGTTTGTATCATGCCATGTCTTGTTTTATGTTTGGACTGATCCTATGTTGTTGACCTCACACCTGGAATATGGTTTCTGATCTGGATTGTCCCTTAAATAAACTGCACTTGGATTCTACTCGGCATAACACCTCCATTTGTTAAAAGCAGCAGAAATACCTAACACCAGCAGAAAAAAACAGCAGCAATAATGAGAACAGCGTCAATAATCAGCAGCAACAACAATAATCAAAAACAGCGTCAATAATCAACAGCAGCAATAATCGAGAACAGCGTCAATGATCTACTGCAGCAGCAGAAACAACCAAACAGCAGCAGCAATAACCAACACCAGCAATAATCAATAGCAGCAGCAGAAATATCCAAACAGCAGCAGAAATAATCATCATCAGCAGCAGCAATAATTTATAACAGCGTCAATAAATCAACAGCAGCAGTAGAAATAATCAAACAGCAGCAGCAATAACTAACACCAGCAAGAGCAGCGATAACCAGTAGGCACAGCCATAACCAAGAGCAGCAGCACTCTGTGTACTTGCTGAATAAAAGTATTAAGAAAAGTACTTACTTCAACTGTTTGAATGGAAGTTGTAACGCAGTTCAGGGAGGTTGGAGGCAGGAACCGGCAAACACTGATCAGCTTCAAAACACCAAGTAAAATCCAGGCCTAGTCCTCTCTCGTCCTTTACCGTCAACGTTCCTACTTTTATGCTTACTTAGCTCCTCCATGATGTGAAGCCCTTGGTCTCGTTCTGCTCACCGCAGTTGTGCATCACAGTTTCCGCAAAATCTTAAGCAGCACAGCGGTTTTCAACACTGAAATTTAAAATTCAACATAAACAGATATCTTATGCAAGTGCCGTCTTTAATATTGAGTTATATTGTTGTTTGGTCACTGTCGAAAGCAAATTGTATTCACAGTCTTTTCTCATTCCCCTGGACTCAAAAGTGAAAATGAAAATGCGCTAAAATGCAATTTGCACACCAAACATCATTACATTTTGAGGGCAAATATCTAATTTCAAGGGTATCATTCCTTTTCTCCCCTGAACATGCTTGTACAAATTAACGCTATCTGTTTTTGATTGTTTTGTAACTACCGTTCCCAGAATCCATTCCTTGGGGGAATTGAAATGGGCACACGACCACAGCCAGAATCCCAGATAAGGAATTTTTGGTGCCCATAGCCATCGGTGTTCAATTTCTGCAAGAAGAAGCAGTAATCAAATTCTTATCAAACACACTCCAGGGCTTAAAGACATCAGCAATCACTGACAGGGAAAATGAGATGGATGTGAAACCATTTGTCACATTACTTCAGAGGTGGTAAAAGGTGAGATGGCTTGTGTTGTTTTATCACGTTACTTAGCTTACTTACTAGCTTAAATATGCAGAGATTACTGTGCCAAGCTGTATAACGACCTAATTAACAGTGTAAATTACATCATATGGGTTTTTGACACATCTATGTAATTATTTATTTGATCAACTTTTGTATTTGTATTGACAGAATTTTGTCTATTTATTATTATTATAAATAATAAAATAAATAAAATTCAAAAATAATTTAATGAAGTCATTTATGTTAATAATTATTGACATTTATTTAAGACCAATTTAATTTAATTAACAGTTAAGAATATTTTTCATACTTTGGATAAATTAACAAAGGATATTTATTTGTACTTTTTACAACTAAAAATACTATTTACAAATACTTTATTTATTATTATATTTTACTTATTCATTTTTGTATTCTATTTAGCTATGTGGGACTTTATTACTTGGACAATAGATGAAGATTGTCAACATAATTAAAAGAGGGACATTTTTATTTAAATAACTAGGGTTGTACTACTAAAGGCTTTAAGACCTTTAAGACTAAATTGGGATAATTTAATGAGGGCTTTTTATTCATTTATTCAAATGTATTCATGTTTATTTTTATATACTAAGGATTTTAACACTTGTATAGCCTACTGATTAAGGCTGTTTCATTTATAGAATAATTTAATGGGAGCTATGGGGTTTTTATTTATTTTTTAATTAATTGAATGGGAGTTTGTTCATTTTCTTTTTGTTTATAATAATTTAATGATGCTTTTTAGTTAAATGTATGTACTTGACATGAAATTTATAAGACATGAGGGTTATTTATGTGTTTAAGTTTTCACATTTATATTCTTAGAAATACTTTCATAGACAATTTATTGTTGTTTTTATTATTATTATTATTATTATAGAATAATTTAATGAAGGCTATATATTTAAATGCATTTGTTTATAAATTAGGACAGAATTTAGATGATGTTTTACATTCTTAGAATAATTTTAAATTAGATTAATTTAATTAGATAATTAATTTTATATTAGAATCAAGCTTTGCTGGGAGAAATGCATATGACAACACGGTATTGTGAGGGCTTTATTCCACCAGACTAATGAAAAAGCTACACAAGAGCTGAGCTGAATGATTGTTCTCTCCATCTGTCTGTGGGGGAGGCTCTTCCTGCAGTGTTTATCTGGTTTTCATCAGGGCCGGTCAGCGCATATCCATGTTTGCTCTGACCCACGCTGCACCCAGCCCCAAAAAAACCTCGGATAGATCCCTCTCTGTCTTTAGCCAAACAAGAGCTCACTTTCTGACAGCCCAGATTAAGTTAAAGAGACATCTGAGACCAAATACAGGAAAGTAGGTCTCTGTGTTTAAGGTGTCCCTTGTTTCATCAGGCAGAGCGGACAGAGAGGAACCTCCGGTGAGAGGTAATGAGCACTGGCTGTTTATCAATAACGTGAAGAGGGTTATGTGGTAGAACGGATAGAGGTGATTACCTCTTCAATACAACACCGGATGTTTGTCTCTCCTCACCACACTGGTGAGATGAAAAAAATAAAACCTTATCCTTGACCCTGGTGCACTTTGTGTCTCTCAATTACCAGATCGAGAGCGTAAATAAGAGAAAATGAAAGCCGTTTCACTACAGCAAGCAGCGTGTAGGTGTTTAATGGCAGATTCTTCACATCAGCGAGTCATTACATTTTTTTTTAGGTTTTCTCATTTGAAAGCACCAGATGCATTATGGGTATCCGCACCAAACAGATTAACGGTTAGATGTTTGAAACTACAGCATGTTAAAACTAATTCTCGCTCTCTGCGTTAAGGCAAGAAACAACAGGCCAACCCGTTGTTTGTTCATGCAGTGCTCATTTTTAGATTGTAAACTATTTTGCTTCCATAACATGTCTTATTTCAGACTAGTGGAAAGAAATCTAAAATACAATATAAATCTGAACTACACATTTTAGGATTTATTTTGGGTTTGTATTTTAAATTTACAATACATTTCTTTAACTCTGTGAAGCTGACATACAAAATAATAGTCCTAAATCCTAATCCCCATTTTGATTTTTGATTTAATGAAATATTTTATGGCTCATAGAATAAGTGAATACTGAGCTTGAATATTAAGGAAGAACATTTTTTTTTTTTATTAAAAGTCCCAAAGGGAACAAAAATATGCGATTTGGTGCAGCTGTTGAAATGTTCAAGTGAGTTGAAATTCTGATAGCTAATGCCTTCTACACGAAACCGAAAATTGAAAACGTTTTTGCCTTTTTCAGCTTTCCTGTAGCTCAAACCGTAGACTGCGGCGCTTGCAACGCCAAGGTCATGGGTCCGATTCGCAGGGAAACCAAGAAATTATTAGAATGTCAATGTGTTTCAGCGGTAGAGCTGCCATCTCTCTCCTCACTCAAAAACACTCTCCTCCCCGTGCGCGCTCACACAACAACATGCGTCTTAAAGGTATATTCCCAACTTAAACAAAGTAGCCGTTACAATCTCTGCTGTTATTTGCGGCACATATGATTTTTGACGTAGTATTTCTTTAAAGTATGTTGCCAACTACTGGCCTGTAATGAATACAGCGAGTTATTAGCTTAGTTTCATGATCAAATCTTTGTAGTTTTGGAGTATTGTTGAGGACAATAATTCAGTGCAATAAATTAAAATTGAGAGATGGAAAAAACAGGTGCTTTTTTAAAAGCTTGTATCATATTTGAAACACATTTTAACATGATTTTTTTGCTTTATTGATAATTGGATTAATCCACTGGGAACATATGGTAAAACGTTTACCCTTATCACCTGTGGTGTCTTGCCTTAAATGAGATATTTCTGAAATGATCAGTAAATGAGCCAACATGGCTTTGATGTGTCCGTCGCTTTGAAGTGCAAGCCATTAATGGCAGGCAGTATTTAATTGACTGCTATAAGGGGTCCAAAAGTCTGACAGTACTTCTTAGTTACTGAAAATGGTGTAGAATTGTTAATATTTCGGATTCGTTGTTTTAAATAGTTCAGAATCTCTTCTGTTCTGTTTCGCATCTGATCCCCAATGTGGTCCAAGACCCATTTTATATGAAAATGATGTGCAATTTCATTATCTAATGTACTACACTATTTGCAGCATTATAAAGTTGCTAGGCTTGTATGAAGTATTGGAATATATGGTTGCCATAGCAACATATTACGTAAACCCTGAAGTGAAATGGTGAGGAAAAACGATTTCATTCATCATTATAGATTCAGTATACAGAGGAAAAGTGGCTAGCTTATCATTCAGAGCTGATTTGGACTATACCGGTCACATCAAGTCTTGCAAATGATCAGGTTTTGTTGATTCTTCAGTGCAAGTGAACAAGTCTCTGTCAAGCAGAATTTCAAGGGTACTTAAGCATGAGTTCACTGTACAACACGCTGAATAATTAAAACAATTCTCTTATGACAGAAAGAAAAATATTTTTGGCGGTTGCCAGCAAGGAGGGTCTTTAGAGACAACACAAAATTCACTTTGATGCAAGGAAGACTTGTATGTGTTTACTGGTGCAGTAAAATCATCACTGTTATTTTTCCTCACACTTAGGGGTTTGTTCAAACCTGTTGTTTTTCAATTGATGTTTTGCCAGTCAGATGATAAAACAGCACACACACACAAAAAAAAAAATCCACAAGACATATTTATAGGATCCATGATATCATAGAGATTTGAGGATGGGGTTTAAATGTGACCAGTACACAACTACTCACTAGTATTTGTATAATAGTTAATTATCCAACATCTCATTGTGTCACAAAAACTAAAATGATCAAACCACATTTAATTTCCTTAGTTTTCAGTTAGCCTTGTGTAAAGAAGCTAACCCGCTAGGAGCCTAAGTTGTTATGAATTTATACTTCATAATAATCATCATTTTAGATCCAAATATCAGAACAATAACTTTTTTGAAGCAATCAAGTGGCCACAAATTAACAGCATTAAATCAACATTCTGATGGAATAACCAAACAGCAGCACTAATCAACAGAAGCAGTGATAAATAATAATCAGAAGCAGATAACCAAACAGCAGCAGTAGGAATAATCAACAGCGAGAGCAGCAGCAGCGTTAGTCAACAGCACCAGGTGTTGAAATAACCAAACAGCAGCAAAAACAAAAATAATCAAAGCGGAAACAGTGGCAATAATCAGCAGCAGAAATAATCAGCAGCAGCCATACAAATTAACAGCAATAATAATAATCAAAAGCAGGGACAATGGCAATAATCAACAGCACCAATACTCAACACGAGCGGCAACAAATCAGCAATAATAAACCGCACAAGTTGCTTATCCAAACAGCAGCAGCAGAAATAACCAAACAGCAGCAATAATGATCAGCAGCAGCAATAAAACACCAGCAGTGGTTTGGCAGTTCTATTCTGCCAAGACCAAACATATCAACATTGTCATATCCGTTACCATGCCAAGTTGTTATGACAGAAGTACACTTATTTTGATGTGCTGACTAACACACTAAAGTACATGTAAAATACGTGTTTATAATTTTAACTGGTGTTATTTAATATTACATATGAATACAATATATTTTAAATGTTCTAAATTGCATCTTCATCACTAAAAATGTAAAAATATGAATTTAAATGCTTCTCAGTACATTCAGTAGTAATTAAGATATTACTTTTAAAGATTACCATATTTTCCCTTATATAACACACCATCATATATCCCACGGCTTTTTGGGGTTTTGTGTAAAAAAAATTTATATAATCCGCACCCATAGATTTATGAACTTTTTTGTATAAATTCACATTTCGAATTTCAAATGTTGCTTGCATGACGTCAATTATCCATTAACTGTTCAGGCTCGGTCCACAAAGCTTGTGGGCGAAATTCAAACAATAAGAAAACAAACAAGTCAGAATAAAAAAAAACAGTCTCTCCCGCTGACACGTACCTTAAGAAATGTATTCTACAGATGTTGATCATCGGATGAGATGAGAAGAGCCCGCCCTCATGGCAGCACAGCCAATCACATCTTCTTGCATGATTGCCAGGTCAGACAGCCTGTCACGATACAATTAAGGTATAGGACATGTATTATAAAACAAACCAAAACTGCCCTCAATGGGGAAAACATTAACTAAACACAATAACAAGACACTCGAAGACCAAAAACAAACTGGGTGGGACAAAACACGGACAAAACACGGACAAAACACGGACAAAACACGGACAAAACACGGACAAAACACGGACAAAACACGGACAAAACACGGACAAAACACGGACAAAACACGGACAAAACACGGACAAAACACGGACAAAACACGGACAAAACACGGACAAAACACGGACAAAACACGGACAAAACACGGACAAAACACGGACAAAACACGGACAAAACACGGACAAAACACGGACGACAACCAGATTACAACATAGATCTTGGAAGACAACGACACGACACAGGACAGCAAACACACCAGGATTAAATAGGGAACACATGAGGAAAGATAACGAGCTGAAACAGCTGGGATCAATTAAGGGAAAAGAGGGAACAAGATGGGCTGGGTTTCCCAATCACAAGACACAACAAAGGGGCAGTGTCAGAGCTCTGTCAACCAACACACTAGAAACCCAAACTGAAGTGACAGTACAAGGGCCAGAGACAACAACCCTTGCAAGAAAGAAAAAAAGAAAGAAAATACTGCAAAAAAAAAAAACTCTACGTCCTTAGGGACGTAACAAATATATTGAAATAGTATTACGTGTAAAACATTTGTGATATAGCCCGCACCCTTATATAACCCGGACCCCCTGTGGGATTTGTAAAACCGGGTATAACCCGCGGGTTATATGCGAGAAAATACGGTAACTGAAAGCCCTACATAACTCTTTCCCTGCTAAGTTATTATTTTTATATTGCCAGCAGTATTTTTGCTAATTTTCACAAATATTTTATGGCCCCACAACATTTTGTAGCATGAATATCTGAACTTAAAAAGAAAGAAAAAAAGACAGTTTATTCCAGCTTCATGCATTATTCATTATTTTAAACAACAACATTTTGAACAAAAAGCTGAGAAAATCAGGGGGGGTTCTTTGCCCCAAAGACTATAGCAATGCTTTTATTGGTTGTTTTGACTACTTCACCTTGTGTTTTGATCTGGACATTATGTACTATTTCAGAAGATGATAAATATAACCTACAGTATAAAAGTGAAAGCACAGAAATCCAGAAAATTTTGTCAGCTGCAGGGAAAGATGTGGGTAAATAAACTATAAATAAACTATAAACTATATTATGTGGGTAAATAAACTATATTTTGATTTAATTGAAATTAACAGGCAATTAGATGGCGAAAAAATTAACATCCAGTATATGTTTAAAGTATATTATTTCTGTGATGTGTGTCAGCTACTCTTGTCTAGCCTAGCATTGTGCTAACTCATTGTGAAAAGCTCTTTTGCATGAGCACCAATAGTGTTTTCTTATAGCTTAAGAAGTGAAATTTAATTAGAGCATGTCTGATTAGGGAGTGAAATCCCAGGGTAGACTTTCTCTTGGCAGGTACAGTATGCCAGAGAAAGCTGCTTGCGCACTGAGGTCATGGAGGCTCAAACAAACTGGTCGGATGGAAATCCAAAGACTTCCTCTTTCATTGACAAATGGATTTGGAAAGCTTGTTGGAGAAAATTGCAGGCACGATTAGGCTTATCGTTCCTGGTTTTCTGTGTCTTGTAGAAAACAACCTACATGAGAGATCCCTGCTGAGATGGATTAGGTTCTTACTGTTTATGCTACATCAACCATTTTCAGAAAAAATCATTCAAAAAATATTCAATGCTGAGTTAATGCACTCTCCAGCCTCTCTCATCCCCTACATCATTCACTCGTTGAATAATTTCTCTTCATTTTTTTTTTTCCAAAATTGCCTTTCAAGGTACAAATGGGAGCGAGAGGTTTTGATTCTTCAATAATCAAATTAAGAAGCGGCGGACAAAGACAAAGTCCCACTTTATTTGTAGCAGATAAAATCGTTGCACTTGGATTCTCTCCAACTTCTTCTCCCCCAGCAGCAGCAGCTAGCAAACATGTCTTTGGTATTGCCTTATTGTTCCTTCTTATAGGTTCTTATGGATAAGAAAGTTCTGAGCTACTTTTTTTTCCCAGTCTAACCTAGATACCGTTTACCGTTGTAGAAACCGGTGGGGGAAGCTAAAATAGTTTGGCTGACCATGCAGATATTCAGCCCTTATTCTCATTCAAGAACAAGCTACACGGCTTTCCTCTAAGGAATATGGAGCTTATTCAAATTCACAAGAAGGACAAGGCCAGCCCAGTTTTGAAAAAGAAGCTATTTGTTCACAATGTACAATATTTCTCGGAGTACTTCAGTTTGTGCTGCTGTAGCTTGTACATTTTGCCATCTAAGAGCCGATTAGCCAGTTCGTTTAAAAAAAAATCATCATATTTGTGTAACACAAGTACAATTTTAGGCCAAATCTCATCATCTGGAAATGTCTTGTATTTCAAAGATACAGGTAAAAGTGTCTTTGCACTTTGATTTTATTCACTTCTAATTATATTTTGATGCCAAACTGTTAATATTTCAGTTTTAACAAGTATACCTGTTAAATGTTAGATACATGTAAGATCATTCATACTTCATCTCCTGATAAATTAACATTATAGTAATTTTTTGCAAATATAAAACTGTCCTGATATTGTATGTAACAGTAATCTAGCACTGAATGTCTTTGACTCATGAATAGTATCTCAGTAATGTGATTGCACTTCTAGGTAATTAATATTCATGAGCCACCTAGGTGCAAATGAAATCTTAAAGGGAAAGCTCACCCAAAAATAAAAACGCTCTCATTTAATCAACCTCATGCCATCCCAGATGTATATGACTTTCTTTCTTCAGCTCAACATTTGCCTTTCTTTCTTCAGCTAAAAGACATTAATAACGAATAATAACAGCTAAATAACGAATCCACATGATGCAACTGAATGGCTGCTGCTTGGATGACGCTTGAAAATCCACACACAGCGATTGTGACAAATCCATATGACCCCAGTTTCTTCGGAAGTGAAACAATATGTGTGCATAAGAATAATGCTACCGTATTATTCAGAATACAAGATTCTTAGAAATATAAGATAAGAAAAGTAAATATATGGTTAGAAATAAAGATAAGAATCTTAGAAATACATATGAAAAAAATGTGTTTGTCTTATATTCAGGGCCTAGACGTTTACATGTCAAGAATACAGCCACAGTAGTGGGTGGAGCCAATTGGCGATGTCACTTTGTAAAGAAACACTACACACCTATGGACTGAACGTAATATGCTTGTGCATGGCATCAACGGTAGTAGTTTACAAGCTTTCCTGTAGCTTAAACAGTAGAGCGTGGCGCTTGCAACGCCAAGGTCATGGGTTCGATCTCCCCGGGAAAGCAATAATGGATTAAAATGTGTAACTTGAATGCAATGTAAGTCGCTTTGGATAAAACGTCTGCTAAATGCATAAATGTAAATGTAGTACAGTGGAGTTGGGTTATGTTGACGGCCTCGGGGGTTGCAAAAAAGCATCGAGATAACCGTTCAGCGAGATAACCCATATATCATATATTAACATATATTTTCCCACATATAACCCGCAGACGCAGAAAATCCGCATGCTCATATAGCTCATATAGCATAGGTTTTGGGTTTTGTGTAAAAAATCGTTGGCATAAACCGCACCCATAGATTGATGAACTTTTTTATGTAAGATCACATTTCGAATTTCAAATGTTGCTCGCATGACTTCAATTATCCATAACTGTTCAGACTCGGTACACAGTGCTTGTGCGCGAAATTTTTTATTTTTCTTAAAAAAAAGCTTTAATTATATTCTCCAAAATCGCACGGGCAGTGAACTAGGTACGCAAATTAGTCCCGAAATAACCATGTGAAGTGGCGATGTTGTCCCTCTTTTGTGCTCGAGATATTAGATTTAGACGACATTAACGAATCAACATTAAAGAATTCGAAAATACTAAGACAAATAGGGAGTTTGACGGTTCCACTTCAAAAACGTCGACATAATAGGATTGACGAGTTAACCGTGACTCGAGATAAGTGAACTCCACTGTAGTTATATAATACACCTTGTCTCAAAATTATAATTTATGATGTGATTTTTGGCTATAACGTATGCCCCCTTGACTGGTCAGTGTTTGACAGACAGGTTTTTATGGGCTAAATGTATGTGCTGACCCACTGATTGGCTGACCAATTATGTCAATGGTTGTTTCATGGTTAGATTTATCACTCAGCGTCACAGACAGGCAAGTTAGAGTGCCAATAAAATAAAGGTTCAAATGACTTTATAGTTAGATATAGGGGGAGGTTATAATTCACCCCAGAGTATCTTTTTTATGATGTTGCTCCTCTTCTGGTTCCTTCCAGTCTGTTGAGGGAAAACTGTTGGTGGTCAAGTTTGTTTCTTTGATTGTCTGGGGGGAAAGTAACCCAAGTGAGTTTTACGTTGTTAACACCCCAGGGTCAAAATCAGTGTTGTTTGATCTAAAAACTGAAGGCAGAGAGTTGTGGCATAGTTCCACAAGTGTGGCACAGTCCCATCTTTTATCATGCCGAGCAAAGAAGACGGTTCTGTGTTGCACCTTCCAGAAGAAAAAAGACTCTGTTTGTATGTTAGCATGATCCGATCCCTTGTTTTTCTACTATCTATCTCCTACTGTGATGCAGTTGAGGTGTCTGATGGCATGTGTTTGATAAGTCCCCTGAAAAACCTATAAAATGATGCCTTGTTCAAGTGAGCCGTACCAATAAAATAATTCATTTTTGAAGAATTCATTCATTATTCATTCACTTTACTGTAAAATATCTATGAGTAATATGGAGATGTTTAAAAACTGTTCAAGCTATCTATTGTCTTGAAAATGAGTATATAAATATGTATTTTACTATACTTTATTATAATTATGCTTCAAGTTAATTACATCTGTTTCATGAGTCAAAAAACAAAGCAAGTTGACACCTCTGTGATCTGGGGTCTCATTTATAAAACTGTGTGTAGGATCCCTACTAAAAGTTTACGTATGCCTAAAAGTAAAAAATGGCATACGTCCAAAAATAAGAAAAATGTAACTATCTGTCGCCAATTCCCTTTGTCTCCAGCATGTGTGAACACACAGCTCAAAGTTTGCTTAAAGCTGTGCACATTCTCCCATCAAGTTTGTTTTTTATAGATCACAACCTTTGCGCGGAAACTGGTGTACGTACGTTTCCAGCCCTGTTTTGTGCGTACGCACGCTTTATAAATGAGACCCCTGAACTGGAGGCCTTGTTTTTATACTGCAAAATCCAACATTTTTAATTGAAAAGAGTGTTGTGTCATTTCTCTACAAAAGACACAGACTCACCACTGGGGTCGTATAGATTACCATCACAATCACGTGTGTGGTTTTTACAAAAAGCAGCCATTCACATATTATGTGGAATCACACAAATAGAAAAAAACAATTGTGTTTATCCGAAGAGAGCGAGTAACTGATTGTAGAAATGTAATTTTGGTTGAACTTTCGCTTGGGAATTCTTGGGTGAATTTATTCTACTTATGGCAAAAATTATGATGTACAACACCCTCTCATGACTATTTTACATTTGGTAAATTGGTGATTTCATTCAAATGAATCTATACGTTTTTTTGTATGATCTGCTGTCAGTTCACTAAAAAAATCATATATTTTCGTACAAAGAATAGCATAGAAATTCATACAAAATAATCATCTTCAAAAATAATTACATTCAGTCATGAGACCATACTGTGCTATAAGTGTAAATGTGCCAGCCAACCCAAATGTAGAGATGGTTGGCACAGAATTTGAGGTTGGTTGGCACAACATTAAAAGGCTTTGATTTCATGAGAAAAGCAACAAACAAAAATGTTTTTTCAAATTCTTTTATGCTTTTTTTAATCCCTTCAATTACTTTTTTGTGCTTCAGTTACAATTTAAACCTTTTTATAAGGCCGTTGTGTTACATGATAAAATGTGCAAGGAATATTTCTTCTATTACACTCCATATGTGCCAACCAACTCCAAAACCAATATGGCTGCCATGAATGATGTCAGATTTATCACGGTTTGTGCAAAGTTTTTGTAATTAATTTAGATTATTTCTTTAACTTGAACCATTTAACATAAATGAAAAAGATGATTAAACATAAACATAAATCAGCTGCTTGTATTTCTCTTTAGATGTCAGCATTATAGTTGATTTGTATTGCATTGGAACTCATTTGATGAGAAGCCCTGCAGCATTAAATGATCCGAGCTGACCGAGGGGATCAGATAAATCCTCATGTTCAATAAACGCACAGAAAGCGTCTTTCTACGAAATGCAATCATCTTAACGGGCACATAAGCGCTGATCCTAATCCGGAATGTTTGCTGCGCCCACCCCGAAACGGCCCGGCTGCCAGCTTAATCTGCTATGAAAATCATTTTGACGCCTGACTTCATGTCTCTTCGTCTGGACCAGGGTCACAGCTCTCTTGCATGTTTATCTTTTTTATTGAACATGGCGTTCACTGTCATCCATCTGACAGGCAGCTAACGGACGGTTTGACTCCACCTGTGATCCTAGAATTACACTGTTACCAAAAAATCATTTACTGAACATAAAAGATGACAGTTTTATGTGCGTTCTAACATGACAGTTACTTAAATCACAAAAAAGCTACATTTTTTGTGCACGAAATGCAAGTCGATGGCCCCCATTGACTTTCATTGTGTGACAAAAATGGTTACTCAACAACATTCAATGTTCAAATGTTAAACATTCAGAACTTGTTTTCAATTACGGATATTAATCTGTATGGAAGCCCATTTCCCACATGAAATAAATTGCCATTATGACAAAAAGCCATAATACTCTCCTTTTATCTAATAATTATGAATAAGTCATAATTTGTACTTTTTATGTCATAATAATTACTTTTTTCTTTCATCATTTTTGATGCATCAAAATTTCAACTTTTTCAAAATTACAATACAGTCAAAATTATGACAAAGCATAATTATGACATGACACAAAATCAAAATTTTGAAATAAGTAATTTTGACAAAAGTCAGAATTATGAGAACATTTTTGACTTGTCATAATTATGCATTTTTTCTCTCAATTTCAACTTTGTCTCAAATTAGATTAATCTCATATGGCATGTTATGATATTGCGGAAATGTGCTTCCATAGATCTGACATGACCAGTCAAGAATGAAGTAAATGCCCATGAAAAATAATCATAAATTTCATCTCCAGCTCCTATCTCATGGAATATGCCTAATTGTAGAGATAGCTCTCTTCATCCGAGGCATATTGTACTGTTTTTGACAGTTAACGCGTGTCATTTGAGGATATATTTGATCTCTGCAAGACTGCACTCTTGTCAGTTGTCAAAATGTTGGTGTTTTGCATATGGAATATGCCCCAGTGCATAATGAGACACTGGTTCATTGGTGAGGTCAGGGAAATATCATATGATGCATTCCTGTGCTTTTCAATGCATTTCAGAACTGACCATAGTTTAAAGACGTTTTTCTTCAACTATATCCAGTGGTTGAATTTAATAAAACTAAGTTATTTCAAACTTCTTCTCTCTTTTTTTTTTATATATATATGAAGGTCATATGAAAACAGTTTTTCCCATGCCTTGTTTTTGCCAACTATTCAGAAAGACCTTTATGTTCACCAAGGCTTCACTTATGTATTAATCAATAAATACAGTATGTATATGTATATATATGTATACTGTTTCACATAACTGTTCTATTAAATCTTGTGTTTTGTAGCTCAATTTTCAGCTCAATTTTTCCAGTCTTCAGTGACATGATCTTTCAGAAATCATTAGAATATGAGGATTTAATGCTCAAGAAACATTTCTAATTGAAATAAACAGAACAGCGCAATACTTTCCTTAATAATGACATCAAAAGAATTGCCTTTTGAAATAGAAATACTTTCTATCATTATAAATAAATTGTCTTTACTGACACTTTTGATCAATTTAATGCATTCTTGCAGAATAGAAGCATTATTTTCTTTCAAAATATATTGTTTTAGAATTAAATATATACATTGTTTTGCCCTTAGCCAAGCCAAGACATAAATCCATCATAAAAAAATGAATAAAAATGAATTATTCCAGTTAAGAAACAATGATAATACAAAAAAGAAGTGAAACAATCATCATTCAGTATTCATTTTGTGAAAACGATTTACAAAATTTCCCCCCTCAAATTACAAATCTCCCTCAGTGGTAATGTCATTTTCATCACAACCAACAATTTTGCCCCTAATCATTTTTTTATTATTTAGTGAACATGGTTACCATGGAGACAAGTTTCAGTGAACAGCATGCTTGAGATGAAACATAAGACCTGTCATATGTGAACAGAATGTAGAACTTTTTTAGTCCAAATTATATATATTTTCTATATATATTCTAAACGTCCACAGGTTGAAGACAGACCATAGTCAACAAACCAATACTAATCTACCGATTACTCTCAGTTCTTCCTCATGATAAGCGGCTGAAATCAAATCTGCTGTACACAATGTTGATGTGGTATTTGGAACAAACTCTCGCATTTCAAAGGCTCTTGGCTTTGGTGTAACATGAATCAGGGGCCAAATCCCGAGTGGCTGCAGTAAAGGACCTCTAAAATATAAAACTAAGCCATAGCCGGTGAAGAGTGTCCTCATATTTCATCAATTTTAGATTTATAAAGTCGAAAATTGACGTCCCCCCTGGCACCCGGCAGTCTCAGAGCAAGTCTGTGGGCTGTGTGGAGTTTCATCATCCTGACAGAACCTGACACCTCGGGTGTGCACTAGACCACTAGTCTCTTTGCTTCCTCCCTGGGTGAGCAATTACATGTGAATACTAGCCCTAGTGTCATTTCTTATGGCTTTCATATCCTTCCTCTCATCACAAGGAAAGGCCAGAGTCATCGACTGCAGACCTTCTTAATTAACTGGCTCATTTTCAGGTCTTCAACAAACTGTATTGAATAAACAGCTTCTAAACATCATAATTTTCGTTCCTAGTTCTATTTTATGTTAAAAAATTATTAGTTTTAGTATGTTTATGATTGTCAAATAATCCATTTATAATCAAAAACCTTTTACAGTGGAACCCACTTTTCTCGAGCTCGGTTATCTCGCCAATCCTATTATGTTGACGTTTTTGAAGTGGAACCGCCGAACTCTCTATTTTTCTTAGCATTTTCTTATTGGTTATGTCGACTCTTTTATGTCGCTGAACCCTGATATCTCGAGCACAAAACAGGGACAAAGTCGCCACTTAACATCAGTTCTCTCGATCCCCGTGACTCATGATCGTACCGAGTTCGCCGTTGCACGTGCATCAGTCTGGATAGTCTCTCACTTCAATAACGCTTCGCTCATTCTTGCGCCGCAGTACCGTGCAGCCGTAGAAGAACTCGCGCAAAAATCAAACTTTAAAGATGCTATCTTGGAAGAGGAGGCGCAGGAGTTCACCTTCACTGTCCAGGAATTCCCAGATTACATTGACATCGATAAAGACGTTGTTACTTACAGAAGCTTAGAAGCATTTGTTTTCATGCAGAAAGGTAAAAAGCAACAAAGCATTTTAGACTTTGTAAAGAAACTATAGTAACCGCATGTGCAATACTTTCAGAACTGTGTCAGAGTGTGTTATGAGCGAATGTGTTTATGTGTGTTGTGATTTTTTACGCGGTGAGCGATCATTGTGTTTGCAATGTTGGAGAATATAATTAAAGGTTTGTATCGAGAATCGATGGTGTTTTTTTATTGTATACTGGTAAATCTCTGCTGTTAGTTGGTGCACATATGCCTTTTGTTGTTAGCAAACATATACAGTGTATGTAAATATTTATGGCATGCCGATTGCTTCATCAAACAAATCGCCATATTGGATGTTGGTTTTCTCGATCCTCGGTTATCTCAACGCTTTTTTGCAACCCCCAAGACCGTCGACATGATCGGGTTCCACTGTATAATCAAAATGTATTTATATTTCCTCTTAAGTCACAAAGCTGGCATATTCATGTTTTAATGTACATTAACAGAGTTCAAAAGGTACTTCTTAACAGGAATGACCCAACAGAAGATCAGAAAGCCTCCAAACTCTGGCCTCTTCTCTTGCAGCTCTTCATCTTCATTGGCTCATCGGGGTGAGTAAGTTGAGGGTGACTTTTTTTATCTGCTTAGTGTTTTGTGATTGAACTGAGAAATTGGACTTTGGGCATGTGCGATAACATCAGATAATGTGAAAATGGGTTGGTGGGGTTCTTATCATGGGAGATTATCCGTTGAAAAGAGCCAAATTCGCTGATGATGCAGACGGTCGCTACAGCCATGGAATGATGTAAAGGAGCTCAAATTGCGCTGGCAGTCAAACACACACTGCAGTAAAAAGGGAGCATGAATGGCATAATATAGTGTAATATAATATAATAATTAAAATCAATTTTAAAAGCAACTGACTTCAAGACTAGCATAAAATTAGCAATAATTAATTAACTCATCAACTGCTTCTGGTCATATTATTCATGTTCAAGGCTCATTGATGCATGCTTTTATTTTATCATTCTATTTTTCTATTATTTCCATTTATATATTTATTTATTTAATTGGATTTTTTGTTGTATTTTATTTCATTAGAAGGTTTTTAAGGGATCTTTTATTTTATTTTACTTTTTTATATATTTTTTACTGTTTTATTAAATTTATTTGAAGTTGTCATTTAATTATATTTAATTTTATTAAAAAGGATTTTACTGTTTTTTTTATTGTTTTATTACATTGATTTGAAGTCGTCATTTAATTTAATTTTAATTTTACTGTTTTTTTTTTTTATTGTTTTGGCTCCAGAATGCCTCGAATCTTACATAAAACAAGCAATTTGGAGAATTTATATATTTTATGTAAAAAACAAAAAGTAATTTGGAAATACTTTCCACTGCATCTTTACATTCCGAAAGTTAAATGTATTATGAATGCCATGGTACATGCTTTGGGCATTAAACTTCATTTCTCCCCAGAGCAAGTTGTAATTTCACTCCATTTTCATTTACCATAGGCTGTAAGAGCAAAGTCAGAAATACGGTCTTTGAGCATAAATCCAAGAAACCAAGAGCTGAGCCACAACCTCATTTAAAACCCTGAGATTTTGCATTTGGCAAGCCCTAAATGTCACCTTCTTTATCTTCTGCATCTTATTTTGTGTGTGGGCAGCAACCCGCTTGCTCAGACAGCTGGAATCCATAAACCCCAGAAAATTCTGATCGCTCTCACTGTTGTATTCCTCTTTGCCAAGCAAACTAAGTAGAGTGGAAGCTTTAAAAGCATTCTTTGGTGGTCAGATGTGACCAAAACCAAATATAACAGCCATTAATATGCCATGCTAGGCCGCAGATGGAAATGTTAGCCGATTTATCCTCATGCTTAAGTGCACTCTGGACTGTTTGAAAAACCTCAATCTATTTCCAGGGCTCTTTAAGCCCTGGCCACTCAATTGATTGGTCAGGAGAGAAAGCTGATTGACTTGTCTGAAACATGTTTACTTGATGTGCTCTCAGAGGGGGGTTTTAAAATGCACTGAAAAGATCATAAAAATCCACCTGGCCCACATAGGGCTCACACAGACTGGATTAAGGACAAAGCAAGGGTATATATTGGTGCGATGAAAAATGGAGCTAAACCTTAATTTTTCACAGTTTAGTTTGGGTAAAATTCTTTTAGCAATGGAATGTTTCATTATGTTGGGATTATAAATCAAATAAGTTTCTCCAACAGTGACGGTTGTGATTCTGTTTTGTAAACACAACAGTTGCCGTAAATGCACATAAAAATGTTTGCTGTGACGCACTTTAAAATAGATAAAAGCCTAACCGTTTTGAAGATATGAAACTCTATTACTGCTCACAACTGATTCACAAATGACTGAGACTTAGTCATTCACAAGCCATTCTGACTGATGTTCTGCTTCTCGAAATTGGAAAGTTATCTGCAGAACAATCAGTAGAAAAGCTGGAAGAAAGCCAGTAATATTTAAAGTCACATTTCATTCACTCTTGTCTCGTATGCAAGTAGGCTAAACCTGTGTTACTCCACTGCCGTAAGTATCTTATCAATCATGCTCGCTGATTTCAATTCAGATATTATACATTAGCAGGATTTTGTAGTAATTCAACTCACATGCACTAATTTCTTTTGACACTAATTTCTTTATCATTAGCATTAGCATATCATGGCCTTAGGTGCAGCAGACTAATTACAGACTAGTAATTGCAACACAAGTTGTCATGTCACATTAACTTTACATTGTTTCGGAAGAGCAGTGAATCAGACGAGCGCGACTTTTTTCTCTTGAGAAAGTCATTTGTATTTCTCTTTTCAGAAGATTGAGTGGGGCATGTTGTGAATGACTTTATTGTCAACCACATGCTTAATAATAATGAATAATACGTTACATTTATATAGCGCTTTTCCAGAGCTCAAAGCGCTTTACATAGTAGGGGGGAATCTCCTCAACCACCACCAATGTGGAGCACCAACCTGGATGATGCGACGGCAGCCATATTGCGCCAGAACGCTCACCACACACCAGCTTATTGATGGAGAGGAGACAGAGCGATGAAGCCAATTAGAGTATGGGGGGGGGGGGGGGGGGATGGGGTAAGGAGGCCGTGATGGACCAAGGCCAATGGGAAAATTTGGCCAGGATGCCGGGGTTAAACCCCTACTGTTTACGAAGGACATCCTGGGATTTTTAATGACCACAGAGAGTCATGACCTCGGTTTAACGTCTCATCCGAAAGATGGTGCTTGTTGCAGTACAGTGTCCCCGTCACTATACTGGAGCATTAGGACCCACACAGACCGCAGTATAAGCACCCCCTGCTGGCCTCCTAACACCACTTCCACTTGGCTTGCATCTAATATAGAAGATGAGTCTTTAAATAGTCAAGGAGCAGATATCTGATAGGATGGATGGATGGAATAATTGGCATAATACAAAGGAGAACACTGATGAGGGTAATTTCAACAGTTTATTAAATGTGTTGGGTAGACAACTGGCAAGGTGAGTGAACAGGTGAAACAGTTTTATCTGATATGGTTGTGAATGGAAGATTATATATGATGAGGGGAAGCAGGCAGACGAAGCTGGTTCACAAGAGTAGGGATGGCTGGCGCGAAACCTGCGTTTCGACACAGTGTCGAGATCCCGAAGCGTAGATGTTTCGAAACACTGAACCGAAACTGTGATTCAAAACAACAATGTCACGTGACTTTGGCTAAACGAATCGTCTGCGTGTTTCACAAGTGTTTCGATAGGCGGTGCTTGCCGAGTCTGCGTTTGATTGACAGGGGCGGGAACAAACCACACAATCGCACATCTGTCTCAACTCACACAAAGTTTAAAAGAGTTAATGCACCTTCACCTCGTGTGTTTTTGTAGTGACATTTATTGTGCGACTTGGTTAGTTATATTTAGGCTACATTTAAATTAAACATATTTACTGATAGACTACAGACAGTGACAGACAGACAGATAGATAGATAGATAGATAGATAGATAGATAGATAGATAGATAGATAGATAGATAGATAGATAGATAGATAGATAGATAGATAGATAGATAGATAGATAGATAGATAGATAGATAGATAGATAGATAGATATAGTGACACATTCATAGGTTTAGTTAGATATTGACAGATAGCACAGCAGTTAGACATATAGAATTTCATAAATAGATAGATTCAAATATATATATATAGATTAATAGATATAAACTTCCATAAATATATTGATTCATAGATAGATCTAGATATATATATATATATATATATATATATATATATAGAAAGAGAGAGAGAGAGAAAACTCGCCACATTAACACAAACACAACATTTTTATTTTTTTTAATGGATTGTTGTCAGTTTCAGACATGTGCAATTGACCACTAGATGTCGCCGTGGAGACGGGTGTCGGTATAGAGTTTCGAAGCCTCGAAACAATACGGCACATTTGATTCAAGTGTTTCAGTGTTTCATGAAGCCTCGCTTTGCCCATCACTACACAAGAGTCTCTGGGTTGACAGGTTAGAGTAGCCAGGAGACAAGTCAGATGAGAGTTCATGCATGAATGCTAAGAGCAGAAACTGTGTGACTGTTTAGTGACTGCTTATGAAGGGTGAGTGCTGAGCGGCTACAGGTGTAGGTGATGAGTGCTCTGGTGACTGGGAACGAGTGGGTGGAGTTTACAGGTCCTGATGCTGAGGGTGTGCATCATATAGATATATATGCATGTATATATATGATATGTTTTTGATTTTAGTTATATATATATTTTGTATACAGTACTGTGTGAAGGTTTTAGGCATGTTAGTACTTTTAAAAAAGGGTTTTAAGGCAGTTATTATTTTATAAAAAAACTGAGATAAGAAAACTAAGAAATATAAGAAAAATACCTGTAAAGTAACAATACAGTACAGTAAAGTGCAGTACAGTGAAAGATTTTAGGTACTTGTATAAAAAGCTGATTGAGTTAGTTCCCTTGTCCGCTACTGTTTAAGCATATAGTTTTGACTCTTAATCTCCTGCGTATTCTTCTTTGTGATTAAAAGATTATTTTCTTATCTATTTTCTCAGTTATTTGACTGCGTTTGACTACACAAGACAGAAAATCAGACCTAAAAAAAATAATACTTTCCCTGGTTCCACCTTGAATGTTCGTCACCACGGCTCCATTGGTCTACAATGCCATCAAAGCTGTGTGGGCTCTTCGGCAGCTCCATCTATCGGTCGTCCCAGGGTGTCTCGGCAAAGCTTCCATCATGGCTCCTCCCTACCTCAATTCTGGCTGGTGTACCATCTGATTACCATCCAGATCCTCCTGTTGCTGGCTCCCCCCAGGCTCTTCCCATCCTCCACTCACCCTTGCACTTTTTTGTTTGGCCAAGACTTTTACTATGTCTTCTGTTCCACCTTTCCCTCTAGAGCCCCCCCAATCCCTCTTTTTTATTGTTTACCATGAAGACACACCTTTCCAGGGGGAGGGTTATGTCAGGATTAAGACGTTACTCCATGTTTCCCTGTGTGTCGTTTTTTTTCCTTTAATTGATTCATCTTGCACACCTGTTGCTCATTTACTCAGTTCCCTTTGTTTGCTCTGTGTTTATAAGACCTCAGTTTGAGATAGTTCCTTTGTCCAGTATTGTGTTAACTGTGTAATTTTGAAATATGTACTCCTGCGTATTCTCCTGTATGACTAAAAAGCTGTTATTTGTATATTGTCACACTCTGCAGGGCAGCTTCGGATGTCAAATGTTGACCTTTTCTTGCAAGAAATTAAACCTAAAATTAAACCTTTCAAAAGACAATCGGGATATTTGTCTCTTATTCAGAACTGATAAAAGATTTTGCCACCTCAAACTGTTAGACATTGTTATTGCTTACATTACATTATCGCAAACACTGATTGTTTCAGTAATTTCTTAACCTAATAAACTTTAGTTTTAAAATCATTTTACATAATTTGTACATAATTTAATTTATATTCACATGACATCACAACTTGTACATCTGTGGCCCCAACTTTTTAAAACAAAATAATGTGATTATTGCTATAAGCAATGCCTACAGTTTAAAGCCCCACATTGAAATACAAAACAGCTTCATAGCCTTATGTGCTAAATTAATGCTTTACAGTAAATGAAAATGACACTGAAAATGACACCTTGTGGGAGATAAATGGCGTGCACATTACACATCGGGCTTTGTTGCTGGACTATTTATGGGCAAAGCTTCTGACACTGGTAGGTTATGACAGCGAGAGCACAGTAACCAAGGAAACAAGGAAACAGGCCTTCCTTAGCTCAGGTTGCACAAGTGAGGATCGATAAATCACCGTGGCCAGGACAGAGGCTTAAGTCAGGAGAAAGGAGAATAAAGTGCTTTTGTTGGCTTTTCCAGTTTGGCGAGCTCAAGATAATCTGCTATTCTTGTGAATTTTCACTTTTAGGGTAGGACTGGATAGTTCTGGGCCACCGAAGTCTGCAAACAGTCATGTTCTTTGTTTTATTTTTTTTCGAGATCAAGCCAGCTAGCCACTGTCTGAATCAATATTTATTCAATCCACACTGTGAGCGCATGGTGCGCAATGATATGGAAAATGTAAAAAAGATTACAATAGGCAAATTCAATCCAAGCTATTGTGACAATCTTGGGATGTGGAAACCCTTTCAGTATTCTGAGATTGTCTTAGTAAAGCCAGAGCTCTTGCAGTGTGCAATTGCTTTTATCACTTTCCTTTGGGTTTTTTGACCTCGGTAAGAACAAAAGGCTAAGAGTGGCCAAAATGGCCTTGAACTGTCCAACATCTGTGGTATGCAGCTTAACGACATGTGCTCTGTGAAGGAATGTATGTGAACCTTAACTTGATATTGCAAAGTGGCACTTTAGCTTTCAGTATCAAATGTGTATAGGCATGAGCCTTTTAAAAGAATTGTGTTTTTTTTTCTCTCTTCTGGATGTGATGGTACACAGAGTGTTTTCCACACAAATGTGTGATTAATGAAAAAAAATATCCTTGCTATTGCTATTTTTTATTAAAGGATATTTGGGGCTTAAGTATTAAAACCTTTCTATGGAAGTGCTGCTATAATACCTGTGCCATTTACATAACACCCTCTTTTTTTAAAGCGGTGTAAATGTCAACATCATAGAGGACTGAAGTCTGTCATGAAAAACATGAAATACTTTTATACAGAAAGCCAATTAATTGTTATTCCTTTGCTTATTTTTTCTTACTGGATTGACCAGAGAACAGGCTTTTGTTTTTAAGAGCTCTATGTAAATGATAACAAACAAGTTTACTTGAGTCTTGAAGTTTATATAGCTGCTATAGAGATTTTTTTTATCACATTATTATTATTACTATGTAATTGCACTGAATTGTCTTGTTAAAATCACATTCTATTTTTATGTTTGATTCTACACAGATTACTCATCCTTTTTTGAGGGCACTTAAAAAACACTCCACAGCCCAATTAATTAATGATAAATTCAAGAATGCCCCTCTATCCTCAGTAAAATGCTGCAGTTTCTGTTCCTTCAGAGAAATTCATGCATCATTCAGATCACTCTGCCCATTTTTATACCCAACTGTCCTGGTCTCCTTTGTATTGTGGACCTCCCACCACAACGCACATTCCCGGAGTCAATGGGGTATGGAAAACTCATCATTTTGAGACTTTTCTCAGTTCAGCAGACAGATCGGGGAGGACTATACTAC
Organism: Rhodeus uyekii; assembly: GCA_037043235.1. Classification (NCBI taxonomy): domain Eukaryota; kingdom Metazoa; phylum Chordata; class Actinopteri; order Cypriniformes; family Acheilognathidae; genus Rhodeus; species Rhodeus uyekii. The sequence goes on from JAWRVZ010000087.1 coordinate 236,047, forward strand.
AGGAAGACGCAGTACCCTGTCAACCGCCACCTGTTACAGCCCACATTTCAGACACTTCCAGAGCCACAGAGCACAGAAGGTAGGTGTCACCGGGTTGTGAAAACACCTCGCACGCCAGCATCAGAAACACCACATCAGACTCAGAGAAACGGGTGTGATATAATGAGCAGTCCATATTAATGACCCTGGCACAGTCCTGTATAATCACAGCCTTGAAGAGGTGCAATCTGTGGAGCTTACAGTGAGCAATAAAGTTCTGTGGGCCCCAGTGATCAACCAATGGATTTACATTCATAGAGATAAATGTAAAGCGACCTTGAGCTTTATTTGCATTGGTTATTAGACCCATCGTATACTCAAATTTTCTGCAAATAGAGTGTCTGTGGATGGTGCGTTTCCAACAGTGCACATGCAAGGTAAATGTAAAACAAAAGAGTCCATTAGGTGACAATATGCAACGTTGTCATGAATTGTGCAGCAGTTGAAGAAGAGTGTTTAAATAGCAATATAAAACAGTAAAAAAGCTGCATATCCATCTCCATTGTTTTTGTTTTGTTTGTTGTTCGAAATATTGACTGATCCACTACTTTTCTTCTTCTACCCTTCCTGTAAATGACATGGCTCATTGCTGCCCTTTGACATCTGGTAGGGTAAAAAAAAGCCATACCCATTTAAAAGCTGTGGTAGCTGTGGTCTGTCTTGGCAGGAGCCAAGGTGAGGATAGGAGGAGTGGTCAGGTGGTGGTCCAAAGCACAGCCAGGACCATGGCCCATGGTGGAAACGACCGGTGCTGACTCGGCTTGCCGGCACCCAGAGGACAACAAATGAAGATGAAGCCATAGGAAGTGGTGCCCAGGGCAGAGACGGAGACTGCTGCCAAGGCAGAGCCACAGCAACGAGTATCCGAGGTGGAGCAAGAGTGCCTGAGGACTGAGGCAGATCTGGTGCGACTGGGGACAAAGGTGTAACTGAAGGGAACCAGCAGAGGCAGGGTTGATGGAATTGTTGAATAATGCAGTGGAGGTGGGAGAGGGAGACTGGGCTCCATCTACATCACAATACAAGATAAGGAAACAGGAATTATGCTGAACAGAACCAGCATCAATGATGAAGGTTCAGAAAGTACAGGACAGGGTGGGAAGCATTACCTCCATTTTCCAGTGGATCAAGCACTTGTCAGTGTCCAGCTCGACCAATGTACTCTTTGCCAGCTCACACACCTGGTAAGATTACTTTGGGGATCAGGCTCTGGGGCAAATGTGGCTGCAGGATCAGGCTCCTTAGTGGGCATTGGCTATAACTCAGGGTCAATGGCGGGCATAAGTTTGCAGTGAGCTCTTTCTTATTATCCATGTGTTGTGTGGTAGGTGGCTGGCTGGGCTCAGGGCTTGGCTTTGTGGTGGGCTTTAGGTTTGCAGTTGCTGTACCAGATGTTATCAGTTCAGGGTAGGCACACTGCAGACACCAGAGAACTGCTTCTCTTCATATTTCCTCCTTCAAATATGGTAAGTCACGAGACTAGTGGAAATTTGCCCCAGTCCAGAAAGAGTCTGTTCGTTCTATGATCTGGCAGTATTAAAGTGAAATTCAAAAAAAATGGAAGCCCAGCATGGACGAGGGCAATAAATGGTTTGGCTTTAGCCATATCTGGTATTCTGCCATGTGGTTTGAGTCCAAAGACAAAGAACCAGGTATAAATAACGACTTAAAACAATGTGTCATGCACAAACATTACAAGACATTGAATGAAAGGAAATAAGGAACTTAAATACAGATGTTGATTAACTAAATAATGTACAGATGTGATGAATATGTTATTATGAATATACATGATTTTGGATTAGGGGCTGGAAAAGGAGAACAAAGGAACACAGGAAAATAGGTGACTAAACAGACTGATATAGTTTATAGTTTGTAGTTTTTTGTGCTACTACATATGTGTCACGGCACTGCTCATCTGGGACTCTTATTTTGTCTTTTGGAAGTCACATGTTCTTTTGTTCTAGTTCTTTCCATCTCTCAACAGTTGCATTCATTTAAAGTTCCTTTGGATCCGTATCTTCATCTTTGTCCTTTGCCTACCCGTGACAATGTACACATAGACTAGCTCAGATAATTCTTTAAAACACACAATTGCTTTACTGTAAGTGTTGAATGAAATGCTTAGGTTAAAGGTTGTAGACACAGTGTCTTTTGAAAGTCACATGTTCTTTTGTTCTAGTTCTTTCCATCTCTCAACAGTTGCATTCATTTAAAGTTAGATAGATGTCACATAGATGACACCATTTGCTCTTCAGATAAAGAGCCAAATGTATATCTAAATGCACCACCCAAAATGTCCCCATGGCTTCTCACGCATAGAAGAATAAAGCTAATCCCATGATGACCGCATTAACACCCCCGCACACATGCACACACACACACACACACACCAAACTGTTGCAAGGAATGCAAAATCTCCATTCTTGTATGACTACATATTGTCCAAGTCACTTACAAATCTTAGATCTGCATAGGTTACTTGCATTGGAAAATTGCAAAACAAAGATATTGATTATTATTCATCTACTGTATAATTGTGATTAAATATCATTGTTGTTGTTATCATTATTAAATGATTTATTGATGCATACCAACTCTCAGTGCCGGCCCGAAGGGTTGTGGGGCCCTAGGCGAGATAAAAAAATTGAGCCCACTGGTGTAAAAACAGCGAGAAGAGAGCACAAAAAATACAATTTCAATGTTTAAGTGTATACATTGTTATAAAACTCTCCTGTAACAAACTCAACATTTAATCAGATTTAAATAAGATTGCAAGTGTGATTCGGACATGGCTGAGAGGTTAAGGCAATGAACTATGGATCCACTGGGGTTTCTCCGCGCAGCTTCTAATACTGCCGACGACAACAATTTTGCATTTTAATGGGGTGTTTTTGGAGGGCTTGGAACGGATTAGACATTTTACATGTAAAATGTGTTCCAAGAAACGAAAAACTCATTATACGAAGTCCGCCTCGGAACGGATTAATTTCGTATCTCGAGGTAACACTGTACCTCGATCAAAATAGCAACCAGATTTATGACGTTATATAAGACTTAAGACACTTTCTTGAGTATATATCGAAAGGAATTTACAGAGATATGTGGCTAAGTGGAAAATGTGGAATCTCTACTAGGAATACGTTACGACATTCTAGTTCATCCAATAGCCTATTGCGGGAGGTGTTATGCTAAATAGAGTGTGGTGCTGCTGTGTATGTTTCTAATCTTTTTTCCGCTTTTATTTAGACAGTTTTTTTATTTTTATTATTATCGTTTTCAGTTATTTGTCATGTATGAATTATTCAGAGATATTCTTTTAATAAAATATGTTTTATATTTTGCTCACCGTCATTGTGAATTGTATGGTGTTTGATGGGGTCTGTGCACTTCAAAATTGTCGTAATTGACATATGACCACTCCTTCTATGTGTGGACGTTTGAAAAAATAAAACTTCGAAAAATGCATGACATCATGTGCGGGTCGCGGGGCCCTCAAATCAAAGGGGGGCCCCAGGCGACCGCCTGTATCGCCTGTTGGACGGGCCGGCCCTGCCAACTCTAAATAAGTAATAACAATAAATGACTTTTTGATTCATTTCCTTTGAGCAAGAAAAGACAGAACGTCTCGGGTTACGAATGTAACCCTGGTTCCCTGAGGGGAACGAGACGCTGCGTCAAAGCGCTAGGGGAAGTAGTCTTCCTCGGTCAAGTGAAGATCTGTGCAACCAATGAGAGACGAACGCATGTGAATGCGTCACTGCCGGCGATGTGACGTCATGAGGAAGAGCATAAGAGTGCGTCTGAAACCCGGGCGCGTCAGCATTAATGTCTGAAGCGGGCACGGAGGCGCAAGGAGCTGAGGCAAAGACGCAGCGTCTCGTTCCCCTCAGGGAACCAGGGTTACATTCGTAACCGGAGACGTTCCCTTTCAGGGAACTCGAGCTGCGTCAAAGCAGTAGGGGAACGCTATACCAACGCCACCTCAGCGACGCTGGCATCCGGGTGTGTCCCAGCTCACTGAGAGAGCACCCTGGTTCCTGGGGCGGCATCGAGGTCCAATTGGTAAAACCTCATAAAAGTGTGCGGCGAAGACCAGCCAGCCGCAGCACAAACATCAGGCAAGGAAACTCCGGAGAGGAGAGCCTTGGATCCTGCCATGCTCCGAGTGGAGTGGGCTCGGACCCTCAGAGGAGAAGCATGTCCGGCCGATTCGTAAGCTAGACAGATAGCCTCGACTATCCACCTGCTTAGGGTTTGCTTAGAAGCTGGAGCCCCCTCAGGAGCCCCAAAGCAAACGAACAGTTGGTCCAACCTACGCCAAGTGGCAGTCTTGGGACGTAAGCATCCAGTGCTTACACTGGACAGACCTTGTTCTTGCTCCTACTCATGATCGCCAAATGGGGGGAGGGCAGAAGGCCTGCAGCGTGACAGACCGAGCCACATTAGTGGGAACCTTGGGGACATAGCCTGACCTCGGGTGGAGAAAGGTTTTTCCCATCCCGGGCCGAACTCGAGGCATGAGGGAGCCACCGAGAGGGTCTGAAGATCCCCGACCCTCTTATGCGAGGCATAGCCAGCAAAAGAAGGGTGTTAAGAGAGAGAAGCTGAAAGCTCCTCTAAGGTTCAAAGGGTGCCTGGGACAGGCCTAGGAGTACCACAGACAAGTCCCAGGCAGGCACCCTGGTCTGTGCCGCAGGTCTCAGCCTTAGTGTGCCACGGAGGAAACGAGTGACTAGGGGGTCCCTGCCCAAGGATACCCCACCCAGAGGTATATGGCAAGCCGCTATGGCAGCCACATAAACCTTCAAGGTGGAGGGGGACAACCCTGCCGCAAATCTTTCTTGCAGGAACACCAGCACTTTGCCAACCTGACAGGTTACTGGGTTCACCTGCCTTTCACTACACCAGGACGTGAAGAGTTTCTACTTCAAGGCGTAGAGTTTCCTCGTGGAGGGAGCTCTGGACTGAAGGATAGTCTCCACAACCTCGGCTGAGAGACCGGATTCTATGAGCTGGACCCCCTAAGGGGCCAGACCACAGCTACATTAGCTCTGTGCGGGGGTCAGCAACCCTCCGCCTGGGCCAGAACTCCCAGGAGCAGAGTAATAGGGGGAAAAAGTGTACAGGCGTAGCCTCGGTCACACCTGTACCATAGCATCCTGCCCCAGAGGCGCTGGATGTTTTAAACGAAAGCCACAGAGGGCAGAGAAATTCCTACGGAGGCAAACAGGTAAACCTGTGCCCTGCCATATCTGTCCCCAATCTGCTCCAGATAAGAAGGGGACCAAGAGTTCTAGCCCTCGGGGAGAACCCCTGGTTTTCAGCCACCGCTGCAGGGGTCTCGTGCACCGACGGCCCAGTGGGGTAACGCTGGAGCCGCTGCATGAGCCCTAACATGGCTGCCCCTTGATACTCTTGACGGCTGAACGAAGGCCTGAATGCGCCCGGGGAAGAGCCAAGCAGACATGGCCACTGAGTCCCAGTGACTCCCAAGAAAGTGGTTCTCTGCGTGGGAGAAAGTACACTCTTCTTGGTGTTCAGCCCTAAGAGTGTCACTCGTCGCTTAACGGCTAAACGAAAGGCCTGGATGCGCTCGGGGACGAGCCGAGCAGACATGGCCACTGAGTCCCAAATGACTCCCAAGAAAGTGGTTCTCTGCGTGGGAGAAGTACACTCTTCTTGGTGTTTTGCCCTAAGCGTCGAGAGACGAGAACCAAGAGTTCTTCCGCATGCTCAGGGTGCATGGGCATCGCCCCGTGACCTTGATTGCGAAGCGGGTACCTCTCAGGGAGAACCCCTGGTCTTTAGCCACCCAGCTTGATGCTCTTAACGGCTAAACGAACAGCCTGGATGCGCTCGGGGGATAGCCGAGCAGACATGGCAACTGAGTCCCAAATGATTCCCAAGAAAGTGGTTCTCCGCGTGGGAGCAAGTACACTCCTCTTGGTGTTCAGCCTGAAGGATGTCACTCGTCGCTTAATCGTGAGACGAGAACCAAGAGTTCTTCCGCATGCTCAGGGTGCGTGGGCATCGCCCCGTGACCTCGATTGCGAAGCGAGTACCCCTCAGGGAGAACCCCTGGTCTTTAGCTATGAGTGGCTGGCCTAGCTTGATGCTCTTAACGGCTAAACAAACAGCCTGGATGCGCTCGGGGGAGAGCCGAGCAGACATGGCAACTGAGTCCCAAATGACTCCCAAGAAAGTGGATCTCCGTGTTGGAGAAAGTGCACTCTTCTTGGTGTTTAGCCTTAACCCCAGCTCCTTTATGTGCGGGCACAGCATCTCGATGTTGTGCTGTTAACTGCGGCGACTCGGCCAGGGTAAGCCATAGTCGTCGATATAGTTTCGGACACGATAGTCCCCTGCAAGTGCAGCGGAGCTTAGAGCAGCGTCCCCTCCTAGGTTAACGTGCGGGGCGAGAGCGCCAGACCGAAAGGGAAGCACCAATCCTGGTACGCCTTCCCCCCTGAAGGCGAACCACAGGTACTTCCCACTGTGGAAGGATGGAGACAAGGGATTATACGTCTCTGATGTCGACCGTGCCGGACCAGTATACCTGATCTGTACTACGATCTGCTTGAGCGTTATACCTCATTCATTTTGAATTTTAGAGGCCTAACTGCTATTAAAGAGACGCAAATCCAGAATGAGCCGCAACCCTCCATCCTCCCTTGGAACTATAAAGTACTGGCTGTAAAACCAGACTCGCTGTTCACGAGGGGTACATACTCGATGATCCCCTTTCGCCAGCAAGTGTCTACTTCTTGTTCCATGACCAGAGCCTGCCGAGGGCCTACCACTGCCCGAGGACCGGGGTGGTGGACCTCCAAGATAATAGCGTACCCGAAGGTTACCGCACGCAGGACCCACTGAGAGATACCGGGTAGCCCGGAATTCTACTAGGGGAACCAGCCTCCCTGGGCTGGCCTCTGGTGCTAAGAACATATCCACCACTGAGCCGGGGCTGATTCCGGAAACCGGGGTGGATTGCTGTAGGACCCTCCTTGGAGGGGGTGGTTTTCCCATGGCGGGTTGACTGTTGAGCTGCTCCAGGGATACACCACCTTGTTGCGGCTTGGTGTCAGGGCCGCTTACTCTTAGCCATCTTGGCGTTCAGGACAACCCTCAAATCACCCTTTCTACCAGCGGCTTGAACTTATCGGCCCGCCCTCCCGGGGTCTACCGGAGGGAGACGGGTCACGACACTTTGTTTTTGAGCGGCCCTGTACGAGGAGCTTTGAGACCGCGCTTGACTGACGGTCTCACGTGGAGGGCGGCGGGGAAGAACTTTACTGAACGCCGCCTGCTGTCATGCAGCCTCCTGAAACTTGTCGACGACGCTTTTCACGGCATCGCCGAACAAGCCCGAAGGGGACAGAGGAGCGTCCAGCAAAACAAATTTGTCCCTATCCTTCATAGCTGACAAATTGAGGCAAAGGTGTCTCTCCGTAGTCACCAGAGCTGCCATGGAGCGGCCGACAGAGTAGGCCGTCTCCCTAGTGGCCCGAAGAGACAGATCCACGGTCCGGCGCAGCTCTGCCACTGCCTCCGGACCGATACCGCCGCCCTCGTTGAGGTCCCCAAGCAACTCAGCCTGATATGCCTGCAGCAGTGTCGTGGTGTGCAGACACGCTGCGGCTTGACTCGATGCTGAGTATGCTTTCCCCACCAAAGACGATGTGACGCGCATCGGCTTGGAGGGGAGCGCCGGAGCTTTAATGGAGGATGCAGACTGAGGGACGAGGTAACTCGCCCTCATCCACTTCTTCATCCCTCCATAGCAATGATCTTGCGCCCCTACTAGATTATTATACATCGTAATATTACGTGTATGAATTTTCTCAGAGGCTGGCCTTCCCCAAAATCTAGATACCTCGGCATGTAAATCAGGTATGAAAGGCATTGCTCGGCGAGGGGAATGACGCGAGTCGGAAGATAACGTTCGTCTAACATACTTTTCCTAGGACGAGCGCTTCTGGTCTCTGCTGGCCAATCAAGCCCCAGACGAGAGACCGCTCGCGCCACAACCTCAACTAGCTCCTCACATGCGGAGGGTGCCTTATCTGCAGTCTAGATGCTAACAAAATCCAGCACCTTGGTACTGGAAAAAGTTCATCCCACCGGGGCTCGAACCCCGGTCTCCCGCATGATAGGCAAACACACTACCCACTGCACCACAGCAGTTGTAATAGTATACGGAGGGCACCAAGTGAATATCAAGTGTTCTCTCGCAGTTCTTAAGCGCCGACCATGCATGCTGTACTCCCAAACAGAAAACACACATAACATGTGTATCCCTATCCGTTATGGAACGCGGACAAGGATAAACACACAGTCTGAAATTCTGTTAATCCGCTCCATTTCACACAATATTCCTGATTTTTAAAACTATCTTAGTCTCAAAATCACTCTCACACAGACACAGCACGCTGAAGACATTCAGAGCTGACGCGCCCCAAAGTTTCAGACGCGCTCTTATGCTCTTCCTCATGACGTCACCGGCAATCGCCGGCAGTGACGCATTCACACGCGTTCGTCTCTCATTGGTTGCACAGATCTTCACGTGACCGAGGAAGACTACTTCCCCTAGCGCTTTGACGCAGCTCGAGTTCCCTGAAAGGGAACACGCAGTGATCCTTTACCCACTCCTCGGAAACCATCGACCGGGCCTTACATCAGCAAGGGTAAAAGTCTGGACATTATTTTTATTTTTATTGAGCACAAACATCCTTCTGTTGCTATTCCGACTGCTCTAAAGCACTGCTCTGCTTCTCGATCTAACTGAAAGATAAATATAAAAGAGTTAATTTCGGTCACTGAAAGCAAGGATGATGAAATCTGTACAATGTATGGCCACTTTAATAAAATAATACTGAGCTGATGTCAGCAATCAACAAAACAGAAACATTACATCACTTTTATGAGTCAGCAGCCACAGAAATGACTTTCCTTAAGTCAAATGCTTTGATTAAGAAAGCTTTGGCAAAATTTCCTGAGGGAGCAATTGAACAGAGAAACTTTGGAGGAAAATGTACTTTGAAAGATGAGAATCATTGAGCAATTTATTACTGGGGAAAATGCACAAAATTATATTTTGTGCAATCTTATTATTTTGGGTTGAAATAAGATTATAGCATTTTAATTTGTATAATGTTTTCATAATATCAGCTAATTGATATGTGAATTACTGTGTTCAAGAAAGGAGAAGCAGATGAAAGTACAGAAATATTACTTTTAAAATCTGGGAAAATTAGACATTTGACAATTAGACAATTGAGTCGTGCGTCGGGCTAGCTTCTGACTGAAGCAAGTCGATCCCAGGTGTGCAGGGAGTATGGCAGAATGACAGTGGCAGTGTCTCGTTCCCTCTTCAGGGAAACAAGGTTACAGTCATAAACTGGGATGCTCCCTATCCTTTTTGAGCCGCGTTGAGATGCTGTGGGAAACCTATGCTCACACTACCTAATAACCAGAGCCTGTCCGTGTGAAATCATTGCACACACTGGGGCTAAGCACCCTGTAACCCGGATTGGATCCCAGATCCCAGACCAGCCTGCTGCATCACAGATGTCATGAAGGGAGATTCCTGAAAATAGAGCTTTAGAAGCAGCCATACTCCTAATGAAGTGGGTCTTGACAGTCATAGGAGAAGGCTGTCCAGCCGACTTGTATGCAGGTGAGATAGCCTTGACTGGCCCATTTTGCTCATCCTCTGCTTATATGTTTGGATCCCTTTCCTGGGTGACCCAACAGGGCAGTTAACTGGATCCAGTGGGCACTCACTGCACCATGAAGTGAACACTCTTCACTTCAGGAAGAGTGAAGAATCATAAAATCATATAGCTCGCAAACACGCATAGTTTGACCTGGAGATCAGAGCTACTAGATTCCCAAATTGCGTGTTTCTTACATGCCAGGAAATTTATGAATGAGTTTGCTCGTCATTATAGAACTATATTATTTCACAAATGCTTGAGAAAAACAAACAAACAATAAATAAATAAACAGCAGAAATTTCATAAAGAGTACTTGCTGAAGATATAGAAGCAAGAGCTGTTTGGTCTGGATGCACTTTTTAGTTTCCTGGTCTATCACCTGTCAATGACATTCCGTCACATCATTGAACTGATTTTACTTGTGCTTCATGACACAAATACGTAGCAACTTGACATTTCCCCTGACACAAAAAGTCATACACACCTTGAATGGCTTGACGGTGACAAAATTATGAGATCATTTTCATTTTTGGGTGAACTTACCTGTTAATTTCAGAAATGGAGCTGTTCGACACAAGCCTTTGAATGGGACTTGATAGCCAGTTGTTTGAACGACTCCTGATGATTGCTGCCAGCCTGTGGCTAAGTTTGTAGAATGTATCCTCTCGCTCCAAGGATCAAGATTCAGTGTCGGGAAAGCAGAGGACGTAGCCAGCCAACATTACATCCAATTCGGTGGGGGGGTTGAGTGCTAAAGCTTACCCACAACTCATCATCCGGATCAGCTCCAGCAAACCCAGCCTTCCTCACTACCCCAACGAGCCAAGGCCCCGAGTGCATCGAGACATGCACTCTGAACGTCTCCTGTGCTACCTATGCTCCGTCATCTCCTGCGCTCCTTATTCTCTAGTCTGCTCCAATGAGCACAAGAACTGAGTGCCCACTAGAGGGGTGGGTGCCCACCGGTTTGGCCACTGCATTGTTGTGTGTGTGGGCTGCACACATCACCGCTGATAAATCTAAGCCCACTTCTGAACTCATCCAAGTCCCTGCTCCTAAGCCCCTTGTAGTTCCGGAGTCTGCTCCTGAGCTTCCTCTAGTTCCTAAGATTGCTCCTAAGCTCCCTGTCATCTCTGAGTCTTCTCCTGAGCCGAGGCCACCTGATCTGCCTTGGACCTCTGAGCTCCGGGCACCTCCCTGGCTCCCTGAACTCTCGCCACCTCCCTGGCTTACTGTACTCCCTGTACTATCCTGGAGGCCCTCTTGAGTGGTTCCTGTTCCCAGATGCTCTCCCCCATGTTTAGTGTTTTTTGTTCTTCCTCCTCTGTCTTGCCTTCTCCCCTCCATCCTCCATCCTCCATCCTCCGATGTCTCTTCTACGGCATGAAGTTGTACCTTTTAGGGTGGGGGTGTATCTGTTACATGTCTGCCATGCCTTTGTTTACTTCCTGGCACTCAAAGTGCTCTCCGCTCTCAGTGTTTTTCCACTCACCTGTCTCGTCATCTATCACATCATTAGTCGTCAGCTGTGTCTTGTTCCCTAATCATTCCCCTGTGTTTATCTTTACTGTCTTTATTCCAGTCTTTGTCCTTTCTCATTGATCATATGTTGCGTGTGAGTTATTCTGATTCTCTTTTTTTTAAATAAAGTCATAAAGTTTTTACCACACAAGCATAACAGTTAGGGTCAAGCAGACATTAATACTCGTAGAAAGCTAAAGTTAGCATCAGTGAGGTCTGTAATACTTTGGAAAAGCCATCCATTTGCGTCAAAATGTTGTATGATACCTGGAGAAACTGCTCAAGATAGCTACAGTAATTAGTTATCATCAAGCAGGGTAAACGAGTGAGCTCATGTTTGCATTAAGGATCAATGAGGTCTATAATCCTACCTATATAATAGGTATAAAATTATATATATTATGTATATATTATATTATAAATTATCTATAAAATTATCTGTTAGTAGAAGCAGAAATATATTGCTTGCAACAAATAAGTGTTTAATACTCATAGAAAACTAGTCTTTGCGTCAAGGAGGTTCATAGCACCTGAATAAAGTACTGTTAACATCAGGAATATTGTCTAAAGAAAGCTATCTGTTAGCACTGAGGAGGTCTCAAAAACCTTTAATTGGCTTTCACATTCATCTCAATAGAAGCTGAATCACATTTTTGTTTTGCTTCGACCTCTACCAGTAAGGGCTAACTGGACCAGCCAAACCTTTCTGCTCTTTTAAATTAATTTTGAGTAATTTTCCAGTTATTGTAGTATGAATATGTTAATGCATTCAATTCAAATACTGAAAATATAACAGCTCCCAAGCGGTGGGCAGCAGTCAGGCAGTTCATCCCTGTTCAATTACATATTTATTTGATTATGTGCAATGAAGCACATCTGCAGAGGATTACGTGTCGGAAGACGCTAAATGAAGGGAGATATTTGCCTCTTAAATTACTCCCACGTTATCTGAGGTTTTCTTTTCACATTTAGTGAATCAGAGAACTGAGGACCCATGGCCTTGAGGTTAAGCTTCAGTTTATTTTTTTGGACCACTATAGAGGTGGTTTCACTGTAGTGGTTCAGGCTGCAGGATCATTGATTGACTGAAGAAGCATTACAAGCATGACGTAAATGTACATTTCCTTTCTATTAAAACCCACTGATATTTATAACAATGACAGAAATATTTTGGTATACAATGGCAAAATATGTGGGAGATAATTGCTATGGTGTGACAATATTGCTTTTCAATAGGTAGTACTTTGATGTGAATACTGAACTAAAATATACAGCAGCATAAATCTTATAGTTCAAAGGGTTTAATAAAAGTATTGGTTCGGGTTTCACTTGAAATTATTACAAATTGATGTAAAAGACAATGTACCCACCATGTTTGTAGAATTTTGTAGAAAGTGAATGAGTACGTTAAACAGCACAGCAGAGATTGAATGTAGAGAAAGACCAAAGCCTGAAGAAAAAGAGCAACATTTTTCTGGAACAGGAAAGCGATTGTCTTTTTAGATTTTTCAAATGCACAGAATGTCAGTGATATTGCTTATTATATGAGCACACCTTTAGAAATCTACCACTTATAATTCAATCACAAGAGAATCATGGAGTGCATTCGGGTGATGCAAGTTCAAGTCTGGCTCTTGTTATTTCTTGATGATGTTCCCTGCTGAATGAATAAATTAAAAAAAAAAGTCCAAAAACATTTTTTTTTCCAAGTAAGAGATCGAGAAAGTGAGAAGGAGGATGTCCACACCTCCTGCTGAGAGCCTTGTTGTGTGCCAATACTATGAAGGAAGCACACTGAGATCTCTCAGCAGGGACTGCACACATACTTTCTGTTTTCCTTGTATCTCTGCACATTAGAGAAATAGGCCCATACTTTTACTGAGACAGTATCCAGCTTAAGGTACTTATTACTCAGATGAATCACCGCAAAGAAGACTTTCCAGGAAGCTAATATCTAGTCATTAACATACGTCTGCATGTGAAAAAGATTTTAAAGCCGACTGCAGTGTCTCCATCCTTGACGGTGGATGTGGCTCCATATTGCAGAGGTGCCACTGAAGCATGAATTAGCTGAAATGAGGGGCCTTGCCAAGGCACATTAGCTACCACCCCATTCCAATGGGGATCATTTTGTTATCTTTGGTAGGTCCATTTTCCAGCAAGCGCTCAAGCATTTCCTATTTGTTCATGACTACTTCCCAATCCATTTATCAGATTTTTTTTTCATTGGGGTCATAGTGGTGCTAATATCACATTCCTTGAAATGTTTTACTGTAGAGATGCACAATATATCAGTAGCATATTGGTTATCTCCTAAGATTGTTTATTTATCTGTTAATGTATGTGTGCATTTACACTCACCTAAAGGATTATTAGGAACACCACACTAATACTCTGTTTGACCCCCTTTCACCTTCAGAACTGCCTTAATTCTGTGTGGCATTGATTCAACAAGGTGCTGAAAGCATTCTTTAGAAATGTTGGCCCATATTGATAGGATACCATCTTGCAGTTGATGGAGATTTGCAGGACATCTAGGGCACAAAGCTCCCATTCCACCATATCCCAAAGATGCTCTATTGGGTTGAGATCTGGTGACTGTGGGGCCATTTTAGTACAGTGAACTCATTGTCATGTTCAAGAAACCAATTTGAAATGATTCAAGCTTCGTGACATGGTGCATTATCCTGCTGGAAGTAGCCATCAGAGGATGGTGGTCATAAAAGGATGACATGGCCAGAAACAATGTTCAAGTAGGCCGTGGTATTTAAACGATGCCCAATTGGCACTTAGGGGCCTAAAGTGTGCAAAGAAAACATTCCCCACACCATTACACCACCACCACCAGCCTGCACAGTGGTAAAAAGGCATGATGGATCCATGATGTCATTCTGTTTACACCAAATTCTGACTCTACCATCTGAATGTCTCAACAGAAATCGAGACTCATCAGACCAGGCAACATTTTTCCAGTCTTCAACTGTCCAATTTTGTTGAGCTTGTGCAAATTGTAGCCTCTTTCCTATTTGTAGTGGAGATGAGTGGTACCCGGTGGGGTCGTGTGCTGTTGTAGCCCATCAGCCTCAAGGTTGTGCATGTTGTGGCTTCACAAATGCTTTGCTGCAAACCTTGGTTGTAACAACTGGTTATTTCAGTCAAAGTTGCTCTTATATCAGGTTGAATCATTCGGCCCATTCTCCTCTGACCTCTAGCATCAACAAGGCATTTTCGCCCACAGGACTTTTCACACCATATTTTGTAAGCCCTAGAAATGGTTGTGCGTGAAAATTCCAGTAACTGAGCAGATTGTGAAATACTTAGACCGGCCCGTCTGGCACCAACAATCATGCTACGCTCAAAATTGCTTAAATCCCATTCTGACATTCAGTTTGGAGTTCAGGAGATCGTCTTGACCAGGACCAACCCCTGATTGCATTGAAGCAACTGCCATGTGATTGGTTGATTAGATAATTACATTAATGAGAAATTGAACAGGTGTTCCTATAATATATAATATATATATATATATTATACACACTGATAAATATTTGATACTCTGAATTGATAGCTGTATTATAACATAGCTAACGTAATATGTAAAAATGATGTTGTTAAAACTTGGAAATGATTGTCTGTTTGCTGTTTAAAACTGTCAGGGGATAAAGCATATTTAGGATTTATATAATTCAGTCATATTATGTACTATGACTTCAAATGGGACTCAAATGGGACTCAGCTTTTAGATTTCTAACAATATAAACGTTGTATAGTGATTTAAATGGGTTCTTTAAAGCGGATTCTGTCGCATGAGACCATGTGAGATTACAGTGCAATAAACAAAATGAAGCTGGAAAAAATTCTCAGCAGACTGCCAGACTCACACTGTGACATGGCAGCAGTCGCCTGCAGCTAAATGGAAGAACTTCATTTGCCCTTAACACTGTGGGGAGGAATTAAGACAGAAAGAAAATCAATCTGGACTCTTGTCCTGTGGTAAGGACCAGAATACTGTTAACTGATATCTAGATTGTGTGACTGCATTGTGGGAGAATTACACAGGAAGGGCCAGGGTTTGTTTCAAAGGAGATTTGATTATGACGGTATGTGGTTTGTTTAACACAAGTTTTGAATTTTGCTTAAATTTGTGATCTGTGGCTCCATTCCAATACATATACAGTAATACCTTGAGATACGAGCATAATCCATTCCAGGACAGAGCTTGTAACTCAAATTGCTTGTATCCCAAATCATTTTTTCTCATAAAAAATAACAAACAAATTTAATCAGCTCCGGCCCTCTAAAAAACTCCCTTATAAGTGCTAATAACAATGGAAAAAACATGTTTTTAATTGTTATATAGTCATACACACACAGAAAAAAGTATAATATATAAGGATTCCTGTGATATAAAATAAATTGTGGTTTTAATAATGAGTTCTTACCATCGAGACAGACGATACAGTAGCAGCTAATGCCGGCATGTGTGGAGGTGGAGGGAGGGATAACGTAGATAATGCAAAAACAATACGGAAGTGTAGTGTTTCTTCCCATGTAGTGTATTGGATAGCCTCAGAACTCATATTTATTATTATTTAACACACATAACTTGTGCTGCTTCCAGCATAATATTCGTAAATTACTTGTCGCCCCAGTAACCTATAAAACCAAGGTGGCTCTCTAGTGGAGATCATATGCATTCACCCAATAAATGAGGCGGTTTGAGCTGCTCCGACCATCTACCGTCGTCGTCTGTGAGCGCACTTGTATCTCAAAGCAAAAATTTGCTTGAAGGCTTGCTCCTATCTCGGAATACTCAGAGAATACTAATACGGAATACTATGTCGGGACGCACATATGTAAATGTAACTGTATAAGTAGCTTATTTAGTACACTTTACATACGTAACATGGTGAGCTATTTGCTCAGTTTATTTGATAAAAATTGAGCTAAAGCAACACAAATATTTTCTTTTTTGCTTATTTGTAATTTGCACTAAAGCTTATT
Organism: Rhodeus uyekii; assembly: GCA_037043235.1. Classification (NCBI taxonomy): domain Eukaryota; kingdom Metazoa; phylum Chordata; class Actinopteri; order Cypriniformes; family Acheilognathidae; genus Rhodeus; species Rhodeus uyekii. The sequence goes on from JAWRVZ010000087.1 coordinate 252,330, forward strand.
ACGTCAAGTTAAATTAAAATTGTAGAATGTTAACTTAATCCAACTCTGTTGGGTCTACATTAATAATTTTTGCTGCATTGACAAGTGTCAAGGTTCTGCCACATTCGGTCTAGTCATTTCTTGGGTTTGTGGAAGAGCTCTGACACTACCGTAATGTCTCGTATTTGATGTGTGTGCGCACGGCTTCGAAGATTCGAGCCGCGTGCACGCTTGTCTGTGTAACGTCTTATGTGCGGGTTATGATGTCTGATCCCGAGACTGGTCTTTTCTGGTTTCGGTTTGTGTCGGGATTCGGACATTCATGACCCGTGTGTTCGTCCTTGTCATGAGCGCGCGAGCCGAGTGTTTCCTCGTTCTCGTGCGCTCTATGTTTTCGTGAGTGGGCGTGGTTCAAGCTCCGCTCGAGCTGCGATCTCTCGGGTCCGTGAGCAGTGTTGTGAGCACGCCGTTTGTGTTTTCATCAGCCGCGTGCTTTCATGTTGCGTCTTTGTTTAGTGTGAACACGCGGCAATGTGTTCTCATCAATTGCCCTTCCTCCTGTGTGTATTTAAATTCCTTGTGTTTGCCGTCCTGTGTCGCATCGTTGTCATTCCTAGCCGTCAGTCATGCCGTGCATCTTGTCTAGTCCTGTTATTCTTCTCTAGTCCTGTTATCCTGGGTGGTTTATGTTTGCATTTTGTTTTATTTTTCAATAAAGCCCTGTTCCTCTCTCGCTCTCTCCAAACCTGACAAGACAAGCTGGGCAGTGGATTTATAGTTCCAGCATGATTTGCATGTATCTGGATCAGAGGCCTGTTGCAAGAAGCTAGCTGAACAAACTTTGAGTTTCAGAGTAGGTTTAGAGTTGACAAATCCAAATAAATCCAACTTTGTTTAGATCAGGTTTAGATCTGTCAGGTCAGGCTTAATCCAGAGTTTGCGATTTACTGTGGTGCAACCAATCACAAAGAACATCGAGAGCATCCATGTGACGCTTCTCATGAGATAATTGGCACAATTCAATTCTCTGCTATAGATTAAGATTTTTAAGATTTGGATTATGAAAAAATATAAGATTAAATTTAGATTTAGCGCTCTCTTGTCTTTGTAGTGTCTCATTTGCGGGTTGTGATGTCTGATCCTGAGACTTTGGTCTTGTTCAGTCTTGGGTTTGTGTCGGGATTCAGACGTTCATGACCCATGTGCTGTGGTCGCACATGCTCGTGCGCTCTACGTCCTGTGAGTGGGCGCGGTTTTGAGCCTCGGGGTCCGACGTTTCGAGCTTCAGACCCTTGTCTGTGTTTTGCATTTTGTATAGCATGCAGTTCATGTTTACAACATACACACTTTCATATGTGTTGTGTTGTGCTGTTGCATGTTCTGTCCTGTTTGTCGAGTCAAGTCAGTTTTTTCTAGTTCAGTCCTGGGGGCAGTTTTTGTTTTTTCTTAATCCTGCTCATCTTTCCCACGAAACTGACACACACACAGACACAGATATACACACATATATATATATATATATATATATATATATATATATATATATATATGTATATATATATATATATATATATGTAAATGTAATAATTATACATAACTACTGGTCATATAAAAATAATAAATAATTAGCAGCAAACGATGGGTAAATTTCTCTCTAAAACTATTTTGCTCTAAACTGCATTAATTTGTAGTGAGAAATACAAGCTTTATTGTATCAGCATGCCACTTTACCCACAGGATTGGTCCGGTTTGGGTCTGCGATCTATCATCTACTCCGGAGCAGGTTAGCCATGTAGCGCAAATTAAATATCAAATCACCAAACTAGAGTTTGCTTAAACAAATTTCAAACTCAAGTAGGTTGAGACTGAAACTGAAACTGACATTGCCACATTTTTGTCATGTTGTGTTTACCATTTTTCTGAAGAGGAGAGCTTGTGATTGGGCTTTGGGTGTGAACATTTCAGTTTGAGCTTTTCTGTCTTCACTTTCTTCCTGCCTGCCTTGGTTAATGACTTTCATTTGAGTTTTGTCCTGTCTCCATGTATAAGAGTGTTTGCGTTGCTTGCTATCTTCAGGGTTACTCGTGGATTATTCATTAAAGACTTGGGACTTCCTACTGCATGAAGGTATGCCATAAAAAAGGTAACTTAGAAGGAAGCATAATTATGCTTAATTTTTAGCACAGACTCTCATGATACATTGCAATACTACCTATGTAAGATGCTAACTTTGAGAGGATTAGGAAGTATCATGAGCTTGAAAAAAACGCATCAAGGCTCAGTGTGTCAGAACATATTTGCTAATTAGACCATGACTCTACAACATAATGTTATTTGATTTCCCAAAACCACATTTCTCTCAAATACTTTCATGTAAATAAACCTGTGATGACTGAATACTACAGCCATCACCAAACACTCAAGCAATTAGAGTCAAAGTATAAATTTTGATGCTTTAAATATGGATTAAATGCCAGAGTGCTGCACACAAGACAACTTCACAGGAAGCCTTTTAAGATTACAGCCTTTCAATGATAAGAGAGTCATTACTGGCAAAGGAAAGGAGTTATTCTATCTTTCATAAGTGAGATTGCGTAGCTGTGTTATTTAAGTTCAATGCAGAACCCAATCTAGTCCCATTTATGATAAAATATTTTGCTGTGCTAATTGAAATGTATTTTTTTACTTCACTAGCAAAACAAGAGCCATGTAAAAGGTAATATAGTATCACGTACGGATTGTCTTCAGATATGATTTCTTCAATATCTTTGATGGCAAACTTTTCACAGTTTCTTTGACTTTTTCTTTCCTTCTTGTTTTCTGATTCAATTTTGTTACTGCTACCATCCATCTACAAGAGGCTTGTACAGTCTCTCTGAGCTACAAAACAGAGTAACAGCAGAGAGGATTATCAAATTATGTAGAACGTTGCTTCCAGCCAGGACATTTGTCAGCCATCTGCTGTGCTTCTGAGCTGCTGTCTACATTTTACTGTCCATCCAAAAATACAATCCAAAAGCATACTGTATATCAGCGTGAACATTTGAAGTCTGTTTTTATTAACATGCCGTACATACCTGTTTGTATTTTCTCTGTCACTCAATCATCTGGTGCAGATCAATGCTTGATATAACAACCTGACTAAAGAGGAACATCAGCTGTTGTGTTTTAAAAATCCATAGAATATATTTCTTTGAGCTTTGATTGTTTATTGGCATAAGCAACATTGAAGACAATATTATATTTTGAGTATACACAGTAAAAACAGTAATAATGATAATGTTTAATTTATGTAGTGTCACACCTTCACTAAACCAGGACTCTTATTTTGCCTTTGTCAGTCACATGTTCTTTTGTTCTAGATCAGGGGTCTCAAACTCAAATGAGCTGGGGGCCGCAGGAGGCAGAGTTTGGGTGAGGCAGGGTCGCATCAAGTATTCCACAAAAAAAAAAAAAATCTCAAAAATTATTGACAGTTCTTTAACTTCAATGGGTTCTTCTATTTACTTGGACTTACTGAAGTTCAATTTTTTCGAGATACTAAGTCATTATTATGGTAAACTTTGAGAAAAGTCAATATTATGAAACTTTCTCATTTTTTCCAGATATTAAGTCATTATTATGAGAAATTATCATTACTTTAAGATACTAAGTCATTACTATGATAAGCTCTCTCATTATTTCGAGATATTAAGTCATTATTATGAAACTTTCTAATTTTGTCCAGATACTAAGTCATTATTATGAGAAACTCTCTCGTTATTATGACTTAAATAATCCTTTTTTTTTCTCAACTGTGGCTGAAACGGGCTTCCATACTTTCCTGATGACATGAACATCGTAATATTTTATATGGTAGAAAATACAGATATAGGCGACTGCTACCGGGCTGATAATTATCAGCTGGGACTGTGGGACACCATTAATAAATGTATTATATACAAACAATGGGACTCAGCCACGGAGGCATTATTTACTGGGTTTTATTTTCTATATTATAACACCGATGTCCCGCAAATCAGCCCATTTCAAATTATGGAGAAAAAAAATACAATCCGCATGACGCTAAATCCAACGCCGATAACAGTAACATTCACTTCGTCCAGCTCAAAGTAGAACATGCTCAATTTCAATCACAATAAGAAGTAATAATTCTATGACGGCTGTGACAAATGCGATGTTACACGGGCAGCTCCACAGTTGTGGATGTTTCTCTGTTTCTCTGTCTGCATCAAGCCCGGCCGATGCCCCGCCCCTGGGAGTCATGTACTCCACTGTGATTGGCGCCCGGGACTCATATACTCTACTGTGATTGGTTGGTTTGTACAGCTCCAGCTCCAGCTCGCAAGAAAAAGGAATCCTCCGCACACAACGCGGTAAAGCGCTATTCATTCAGCACTCGCAGGCCGCACTTATATTAAACTTTCAAATGGTCCCGCGGGCCACAAAATATCGTTTCGCGGGCCGCATGTTTGAGACCCCTGTTCTAGATCCTTCCATCACGTGTCAGTCACTATAGCAGGGGTGCCCAAACTTTTTCCTATGAAGGGCCAAAAATCAAACTTGATTGAGAGCCGTGGGCCAAAAGTAAATTTTGCATCATAAATCAAATTGTATTACATTAAAGTTGCTATGGGTTTATTTCATAATATTTAAAATAAATGTAAAACAACTTTAATCTGATTCACTAATGCAGTTTTATTTTTTTAAGCTTTGCATTTTAATGAACAATTTAACAATCCCCAAGTGTTCAATGTACAGTACAGTTCAGTGCCAAATACACAATCAATAATAAAACCATATGGTTGCAATGTCAGTGACCTAATGAGAGATATGAAGCTGGTCCTTATTTTTCAGAAGATTGGTCTGTAGCCGACTAACAGACAAAGACAAGATATTATCTAGTTGAGAGTCAGTTATTTGGCTTCTTAGTTTACTCTTGTTCAAGTTCATCAGACTGAAAGTCTGCTCGCAGAGGTAGGTACAGTAATCCCTCGCCACTTCGCCACCTCAGCGCATCGCAGATTATTCAAAAATATTCATAAAAAAATAAAAGTTAAAAAATACCCCCATATACAGCCGTGTTGCTGAAAGCAGCGTTGTTTCCTCGTGACGCGAGAGAAACGTTTTCCCAGCAGGATGCCAGACAAAGAGAGAAACAATCTCAGAGGCTTTGAACACGCCCACAGCAC